>WSXT02152509.1:0-10236 GCA_011762715.2 Neuroterus valhalla
CTCTGACAATTTTGTTCTCATCAAAAAACATCATGAGAATAAATTGTTCTGTTCAGGGGGTCTCAAAACGTGGACATTTGACAAAAACCGGGAGGGTTAAATTTTACACAAATCTAATACCTTCTATGATGAGAATGTAAAAATGTTTTTTAATCGGAACTGTTCCGCGTAACAGTTTGGTCGTGATCGAACTTGTTTGTGAAATGGTAAATAATGTAAACAATCCATTTATAAGCTTCTCAACTGCTACAATGTTTATTAATTTGAATACTTATATATAAAACGAAATTCTGTAAGCTCAAGATCGCGAATTCTTCATTGTACTCTAAGGAGGCCCCCAAGGACTTAGAAATACATGTGAATTTAGAACGAACAATAAATTAGACGTTACGATTGTGGGTAAAAATTTTGATTAATGAATGTCGCTGTCTCTGTTAACGGGATATCCCATATCCGTCGAACTGGAAATAGACTAGTGTTAGAGGGAATCCCATAATATTCAAATGAACTAATTTTAACAAAAACTTGATACGCTTATACTATATGAAAAAAAAAGTTCGAAACAAACAGTTTCTGAAGCTGAACCAATATGGTTTTACTAAATGATATACCAAAATCGCAAATACATTGATAACAGGCAAAAAAAAAAAAAGAAAAAGGTCATGTCCTAGAAGGTAGACCCACCCTATTATGGGCTTTTGGGATCGCTGAAACCGAATCTGAGCTCAGAATTTTTCGATCAGCTCTTGTTTTCTGCAATCCCTAAAAAGGGGTGTGAAAACTAGCGCGTAAGGCATTTAAGACAGTTTTTTAAATTAAAATTCTAATGTGGGCCATTCAATGAATATAGACCATTTTGACCACTTTTCCTACCTCTTTTCGAAAAACACCCCTATAGCGGGATGAATGCATTAAAAACCCCTAACCTCCTAACTTCGGAAGTCGAGTAAAACCTTTAATCGAATTCATATTTTGCTGTCTCTTGCACGTTTGCCGAAATGTGAAACTTTTCATCCCGAAAAACCACCCCTTCAGGCTAGGGGGTTTGAAACGATTTATTTTCTTTTTTATGCACCTGTGCGAGTAGTTTCATAGTGAGAGATCAATTAACTGCATTTTTGAACCGCCCATCCAGTCTCAAGAATGTTTTTAAACCCATTCTCAACCTCTAATTCATAGCCACCCTCAGAATAGGGTTGGTAAAGTCGACTTCGACTTTAGTCGAAACTCGACTTTCAGGGTCCCAAAGTCACCTTTTCACAATCGACTTTACGCTCTTGAAGTCGACTCAAAGTCGACTTTGCTCGATCGACTTTTCGATTTTTTCCAACGATTTTTGCCGAAGAGATATTATTCTTTCCTTTCGCTTCCGCTGCGCGCCAAATTCGAAATACATTTGAAGTCTGCTTTCCTTCTATTGTGCGAGATGCCTTAGTCAAGCTATCTGCGCATATACCACACGAACACATAGCACCAACCAATCACGTGCAAGGCTGCTGCTGTGCATGCCAGGGCACAATGGAGCTAAATAATGGAGATTTGATGCCGAGGAATGGTGTAGGCATTCGATGCTATCGAATGTCCAGATCCAAACTCACTCGTCGATAATCGACTGCCCTTAGGAGTTTTAGTTTTCTGCAGTTTTCCTCTCCTCTGGCCAAACGTTTGGGCGAATCCGAGTGTTTTAAATAAAAAAACCGGCTGCAGACGGTAGAGGTTTCAGAGATTAAAAATCCCACAGGATTGAGTACGTCAGGCATTGCTTGGAGGCTTATCATGAGAGTTGGGGTTATCGGGGATTTCGGGAAGGGATTTGAGTTGAAGGGTTCTATGTCTGACGATCTCATGTAGGAGGGGGGAATATAGATATTTAAAAACCCGAGAAGGGTATACAATGAATGAAAAATCTGACTATATAATCTGACTATATATCCTGACATGGATATCCCTACGCCTGTTGGTATATTCACGCCAGGAAAAGAATTGCCTTCTTTTTCAGCGACAGGCGTCAGTGGCGAACGCAGAGGGGGGGGGGGGGTGTCCAAACTCTCACTCTCACTCTATCTCTCCTTTTCTCTTCTACATAGTAAATTATATATATTTTAATGGCTAAAAAGGTTGCCTACAAGGGAATAAATTTCGTCTGCGAGAGGGCCTTTCATCTATATTATTATTAAGAGCTATCGCTCTATGCTACCCGCGTTTCACGCCCTTTCCTTTTTCTTTTTGCTTTCTCATATTTCTTGTCCTCCCGTATTCCCTTCCTTCCTCTTTCCATTCCCCCAACAGCTTTCTTCTTACTAAATTTCAAGTCTCTATGCTGCTCCTACCATATATCTTGTATTTTTATTTTCTTATACTTGACCCCCGTTTCCTTTCAGTTCTTCTTTTTCTCTTCTGCTGTTTTTCTCAACTTACAATGCATATTCCTTTGTTCCCGTTTCCAATCATCTTTTATTCTCTGTTCACTTCCATATTTTCTCCCTTCTTCTATCATCCCTCCCTATACTCCTTACTTCTTCTACCAGTGCCTTCACATCTATCTTATCAAGCACTTCTTGTACACCTCCCTTCATACCCCTACCTTTTGATTTTATATCTTTATAACTATATTTTTTCTCCTTCCCCCTCTCTCATTCCTTTCTATTTTTCTCAACCTCTTCCTATTTACATCCTCATTCTCTAATTCCTCCCCTTCAAACTTCTTCCTGTCTCTTTTCCTGCATTTCCATCACCTCTGTCATAATTTTTCGAATTCCTTCCACACCAACCGCTTTTATCAGCCCTCTTGCCTCATCTCTGTTTTCTTCTTTTCCCGGCGGTGACCTAAACATTTTCGTATTTTTTTACTGAAGCCCTCAACTCTCCCCGGCTTGAACCGCCGTGGCCCGCAGAGGGCCACGCCTTCCTCTGTGACATCACTCCCGGGGCTACCTCACCCTGCTTCTATCTACGCAACCTTGCCTCCAACCCGCGCATTCCTCTCTCTCTACCCTGCCCTGCAAACCGATCTCCTCACCCTGACCTAACGCCAAATGACACAAACCAAAGTCTAAAACATCCCCCAAACAAACTGAATTCACCTGCAAATCAGAAATTGTAACTAAACTTACAAAGTCCTTCACTTATCACACACAATCCTTCACCCACAAATCTCCTTTGTTCCCTTTCACCCTCAAATTTCCTCAAATTCCACCACAGTCACGCCAAAATTCAGACCAAACAAAAACTGGTTCTTAATAATAAACATTAAAATTCTTCCAATTCAGAATTGAATCAGTATGAACTGATATTTGTCAAGGATAAACATTTCTGATCTAAATTAATTATCTGTGGGATCTGGGCTCAATTCCTAGTGGAGCTAGAGAGTCATTTTTTCACAATTCAAAAGGAGAACAATGTTAAAATAATTAATTATTTAAATATTGAAGAGACCAGTAGACAAAAAAATTACCATGGCAATATTATTCACGATCCAACCTGTAAATTAAAACATTTTGAAATTTTTTTTTAAAACGTTTAACATTGTAGAATTTAATATTCGAAGTAAATGAATGCATATTTTGAATTTCAAATTGGATGATTCCGAATTGGGAGCTATGAAAATTGAATAATTTTAGATAGAAGTATCGAAGTTTATTTAATACTTATATTCAAATTGAAAAAATAACACCATTTCAAATAGGAAGTGATTTAAATTTTGAAAATTGATCAAATGTTTGGAATCAAAAAGTTTTTAGTTCAAAGCTTAGAAAAAGACAGCACTATATTCAATTATATTGATAATAATAAAATAATAATAATAGTAATAATAATGATATTAATGAAAATAGTAATAAAAAAATTAAAAATAATGATGGAAGGAATTAATTCACAGAATGAATAAAATATCTTTGCTTATAAATAGTGCAGTTCGGTTCAGGAACCATCCAGGAACATCGTACATTAATATCAAATTCTTTTGGAATAACGTCGCAACGACGTGTAGTTGATTTATTCTGGAATGACCCATAAATTAAAAATTTGTAGCTGACTGTTCATTATGCCGATATTTATTTTTTACCGCTATAACTCTTGGTTGAAAACGATGAGTTAAGGGCGCCAGATCCTTCCTGGATCATAATACATTTATTATATTAGTAGAGGTGGTGGTCCACAAAATTTATAAGAACATCTAAACTTAATTATTATTATCTTATTTGAAGCTAAATTATTGAAGAAAAATATATTAAACTTTTATCCAAATTTTATTTTCCAAAAATGGAGGACACCAACATATCTCATTACCTGCCTAACAACAAAACAATAGGATTTGGAAAACAATATGGACGGCACATTAAACAAAATAATATAATTAACTAGGGCAAAACAGCTCGACAACAACGGGAAACAAAATTATTTAACTCAGCCTAGGACCTCCTGTCTTGGTTTCCGAAGACTTTCCACACGGGGTACACAACAAAATTTATTTGGCATCTCAACCAAAAGTATAATATTTGCATTAAGGAAATTTATTCTAAACATCAAAAACATGAATGAGTAGAAGAATCGGTCTAATCGCAATGAGGGCTGGGTCTCAAACGATTTCACGGGAGGTAAAATTAACAAGAAATTATAACACTTATAAATGTTGTTCGCATGTGTGTACAAACTAACGCAATTAGATACTTATCAGACAACAGGAACAAAAAAAGAGCTACAAAAATATTAAAGAACTGTCCTCTTTCGAAATATCAAAAGAAAATCTACCCTTAAAGATATAGGAAGGACGGGAACACAGGGGCGTACAGGAGTCAAAAGGGAAATAAATTGGGCCGTAATTTTACAGTTGAGGTTCAAAAACACATTTTATCACGACAAAACAAACCAGGCGACGCGAAGTTATCGCTCCAAAAGCTGCAGACGAGAGATCCCGATCTTCTCGACAATCGGCTTTGTCCTGATTTGATGGGAACCGATTTAGTAGTTGGCGACGCGGGAAAATTCAAATCAGTAGAATTCTTCCAATCGACAATAGGCGTCGCCAATGTTTCTAGAAGTCCTTCTCATAATCAGGATGGTACGGATTGAATAGGATGGGAAAAATTCCTCGGGATGAAACAGGATTCTTCATCCGGAAAATTACATCATCCAAATTCTAGTTACGATCGATGTTGTTGATCCATAATGATGTTGACTCGTTTGAGGAATTGATATATTGAGGAATTTTCATTTGTTGATGGTAAATGACACACTTCAGACAATGAAAATGAACCTCTTGATGTAGTATAAAGAGCAGTTTTTAATTGTCAATGAAGGGAGTTTAGACACTGGCGCTGTTTGGGGTTCCAGTAGGACTGCCAATGTTTGCGTGCTTGGTTTTTCTTACGAATAAGAACGCGAGTGGCAGGCAAAAGTTTTTGTTTGCGGGTCGAAGTGCAGTTCGTGGTGGTGACGAGTTGGACAGAGTTTTGTATGTCTTTCGTCAGGGCTTCAACAGCTGCATCCAGATCGGAAGTAGATTGGATTTGGCAGCATTTGTGAGTGGAAGATTCAAGAATGTATTTGAGATGGAGATAATCGATTTTTAATTCTGTGGGAAGTGCGAGATCAGGAGTACCCGACAACTCCAGGAGTACTGGGTTGTGATCAGAACTAAGTTCTGGAAGATATCGGGGGTCACTGTCAAAGACTATGTTCCTTGTTGAGAAGATGTCGAAGATGTCGGGTTGATGTTTACAAGAGCTAGGGAAATGGGTGGGTCCTGAGGGAGCCTCAATGGTTAGGTTATGGCGAGTTGCAGTTTTGAGGAGAGTATTACCTTTTGTGTTATTTTTGAGACAACCCCAGGCCCTGTGTTTGGCGTTGAGATCGCCAGCAACCAGAGAAGGAGTATAAGAGTTTAAGAGATCAGGAATTTTTGAAATATCGTTGATATTCGAAGGAGAGTAAATTGAGAGGATGCGGAGAGGACCAGAGGCGAGGTGAATTTCGACTCCAACTACTTCGCATGGAGAAAAGTTTGTGGTGATGGCTGTGTGGCGGAGAGAGTTTCGAACAAGTAGCGCTGCACCACCATCTTTACAGGAAAGACGATCTTCCCTGTAGACAGAGACATCGGGAATATAGAGTTTCTTATTGGGATTGAGATAAGTCTCGGTAATGCAGACAACGTTAATTGATTTGTCGCTAAGAAGTAGAGACAGTTCTAATCGCTTTGGGACCAAGATGCCGTTGGCATTCCAGGTCAGAATACAAAGTTTATTCTCATGAGCGCTGAGGGATTGGCTGCTGGGAGGCCGCAGCGGAGGTGGAGAGGAAGTCCCGAAAAAGCTTCTGGAGTTGGGGATCCTGTACAGGATCGGAGGGTTGAGGATGGTTATGGACTTTGGTAGAAGGATGAGCTGAGATTACATCAGCGAAGGAGCGTTGGGATGAAACGAGATTTGTGGCGCTACGAGATATAGGAAGAGGGATTGGTGTCAGCTTTGGTTTCAGAAGTTGACGGGTTACGTTCGACTTTGTGCCAGGTCTGTGAGGAACTTTCGGGCATTCACGGAAGGTGGCCCAATGAGGGCCTTCGCAATTAGAACAGCATGGAGTGGCATCTTTTTGTTCTCTGCGCTTGCAAGATGCAGTGGCGTGATTGCGCCCGCAGAAAGCACAAGACCAGGAGGCATGGCAGTAATTTGCAGTGTGGAAGAATTTTTGGCACCGACGGCAGTGAGGAATAAGGTTGGATTTCCTCTTGGCTTCGACTTGCACTCTGAGGCCAGCGAGAACTTTGATGTTGAATATCGACTTGGCTGAAGGAGAAGATGGGTCCAGATTAACGACTACCAGGGGCCAGATTTGTTCACTTTTCTTTATACGACCCCCTTGTTCGACCCTCAATGTGGTTGATAATAATTGATCATGACATCTGGTAGCTGTATATTTCTCTCCTTTCAAAGATTGGACGAATTATCTCGACTGTGGGATATAATAAAACTAGCGCTCCCTGTGCGACACTGGTCGGAACTAAATCCACCGCAAAAGCGAGAATCGATATCCACGATATCGATCGAACTTCAAGGTGCTTCGCGAAAGGGATCGCTTGCTTTATTCTCTCTCACAGTCAAGATAATTCGTCCAATCTTTAAGAGGAGAAAAATATGCAGCTATCAGTTGTCAAAAAATTCAGTTCTCGACACTGTTAGTCAGTTTGACTTGACAGTATTCTATCTTTTTGTTACTGTTATTTGAGAGAAGGAAAATAAAAAATAAAAAAAACTACTCCATATCTCGATGGATTTATTCCGGAAAAGTTCCATTTTTGGATAGAATACATATTTTTGAGAATATTGAAGTATTATTACATGATACATTATTCAAAAAAATTTTTATTATTTACTTTTTTTTCTAGTATTGGCGATTGTATTTTGCCAAGACTTGGACCTATAATGCGATAACATTGGCCGCCCGAGTCTTGGCACGGGCGTAGACCCCCAAGCTTTTCTCAACGTTGGACCGATACTGGCCATCAATCCGAGTCTGGGAGCATTGGCCCCCAGTATTAGCCCAGTCTTGAGCCAGTGGTAAATTCCCCCCTGGGCAGCTTGTGACTTGCTACAAAAATGCAACGTTACATCATAAGAGTTCATTGCTCAACAATTGACTTAGGTTATGAAAAATAATCGAGTTGTTAAGATGCATGCTTCTTAGTTTTCCGAAGGAAAAAAGTGATAATGATTTCAGAAATGATTGAAGCTGAATGATTTTGATTGTCTCAATCGAAAATAAGCATGTTTTTCACTTCGAAGAATAATAGAGTCGATTCTTGGTGAAATAACTAATTTCAATCCTGGATTACCAACATTTCATAGTTTTGAATTGAAATTGGTAGAATATTGAAGGATTGCAAAACTTTGAACTTAAAGTCTGAATAAATAATTTCGCTCGGGTTATTTGACTTTGAAACCCTGGAGATGTACACTTTTCTTGGTAGTAAATCATAATCAAATTTAAATGTCCCAAATGGTAGAGTTCTGAATTAAAATTTATGATTGTTTACTAAGATAGTTACCAAATTTTTTTGAAAAGCTCTCCAATTTTCGAAGCTCCTCTTCAAATCAATCTGTACAAAGATGAAAAATTGTTTTTCGGTAAATAAAACTATGCAGAAATTATATTTAATCGGAATGTAATCATTATAAAAAAATTTCGAATTGAACTTTTTGAACTCAATGCCCCTCAATATATACTCCTTTTGTGAAAGTGATTGGAGTGTACAATTTAAAAATTTAATTATAGTGATCTTGCTTCATATTTGTATATCAGCATTTCTCATTGAAATGTTTCTTTCGCGCTTTACAGTAGAATTCAAGCGATGAGAAATAATGTTTAAATCGTTAAATTTTATGACTTCACATTTCACATCGATGTTGTGTGCTCCTTGCCTATGTGAATTTTTTATTGAGAAAAAAATGTATCTTGATGTATTTTTAACTTTTATGACACGGAAGAAAATTCCCAACAGATAAGTTGATCCAAAGAAAATATTCTGAAGAATTCTTACTTTTTGTAACTGAATTGAATAATTCAGATATTATATATGTTTAACTTCATTGTAATTCCAGATGTGGCTTATTATTGGATGCTGGATGACTAACTCATCATTCTAATGTGGAATACTGAAGTTTGATAATTAATTGGAGAAATTACGCTGCAATTTTAAATGTATGAATTTTTATCCATTCATCTGGGAACGTTTTTTTAGAATTCAGACTTAGTGAACTATTAACGCTGCGTGTTTATGAGAAAATATATTGTATAATCTGGGAGTATTTATGGACAGAATCCAAAATTCATCTATTTGAAACGCTCGTAATTTCGTATCAAAATTATACAATATTCTAGTGGAAAGTAGCATAGGATACCAATATGGAGGGAAAGTGAACATCCCTGTCTCAATTTCTCGGACTGTGGAGAGTAAAGTTTTTTTCATTTTTCAGCTAATATATTTGGGGCGCGGTGGAGGAGAAATTTCTTGTTGATCTTACGTCATCTCTGGAAGAGATCAAATTTTCGAACCTGCAAAAATATTTTTTCCAAATTTGCCATCCGAAAAATAATGCACGTGTATTCATTGCACATTTCTCCAATAACCATTTAACATTATGCTTATAGTTTGAACAATTATTCCAGAAAAACGTATTTCTGTTGATCTTAGTTAAAGATGCCAAGGTCTCAATTTTTGAACCAGTAAACATATTATTTGGAAATTTTTTACGCACAAAATATGTCAATCATATTTAATAGATGTTGTTCCATGTTATCATATTTTTTTGTAGTTATGTTTCTCGTAAGCTTACCTATCCTATTGGCTGGTTTCTTTCTAAGAATGAAAAACGAGGTGCATCAAAAAAAAAGTTTTGTTGAATCAAGGAAACTTTCTTTGAACCAAAGAAACTTTCTTTTAATCAAAGAAATTCTAGTATTGATCTAAGGTCGAAGAAACATTCCTTTGATCTGGAGAGATTTTTTTGTTCAATTGCGGCTTTTTGGAAATCTGAATCAGTTCTTTGAATCCAACCTAAATTTCGGAAATAATGAAAATGAAATGATAGTTTTTTATAAAAAAAGTTATTTGACGATTTCCAGAGACTAATCATGAGTTTACAGCAAAAAACATCATTGAGAATATTTGAGGAAAATTAATATATTTCTAAAATATCAATAGAATCAGATGTATGTATAAATATACGAACCCTCAAGGGTTCTGCCTCTGCTATTTCGATAGGAATCGTTTAAGCTGCAATCATTGATAGAGAATTTTTCTGTGAAAATGTTTCGCTTTTCTTCGCATAGGATTATTATTTCAATAATTGGACTCAAAACTTCGAGTTTCAGGAAACTTCCATAGTGTATATGCTCACCTAGAAGAGAAGTGTATTTTAATATTTTTAGTGCCTGAAACTTATTATTTCCTTATTTATAATTTATTGTGAAAATTTAAGATAAAAAGATCAATTATGACGAAATTTTGTACAGAAGCATACCTTTTGTAAAAGTTTTAACCTTCACCGAGATTTTTCTATCCGACCGCATCTGCGTCTTTACATGCGTTCATAAAATTAATGAATTTCAGAAGGACGACAACGTAATATATTCAAACTCGTCTCTTCTGCGCCATCGCGTGACGAATCAGCAATGTGCATTAGGGAAATCTTTCTTTGATTCAGAGAAATAATTCCTCTTCTTCAAATTACTGACTAT
>WSXT02152520.1:0-10236 GCA_011762715.2 Neuroterus valhalla
TTTCCTTATTTTTTGTGCGACCAAAATTTGAATTTTCTTTATTTCGATAAACTCGAAAAGTTGTGAGGGTCATCCTGGGGGGGCTCCCGAAAAGAAACATTTTTTTCTCCAAACCTTCTTTCATATCTTGCGTGGTTTGGCTAAAAATTCTCATTTTCGTTTATATTTTTGAATTTTGAAATACCACAACTCTGACAATTTTGTTCTTATTAAAAAAAATCATAAGTATAAATTGTTTCACTTTTAACTTACTACAAGAAGCCGTACTTACAATTTTTAAGTCTTGGAGAAAAAAATAAACAAAAATTTTCAAAATGCTCCTCCTCTTCTATTTTTGATCCAAAACAGATGGTTAACGAACTCGATTCGTATTTCGTTATTTTTTGGTTTACCTGTTCCTTCACCAAATATTGAAGCTTATCCGCTTCTGTTTTCCAGATTAATCCTAAAGTCTTAGGATCTTTATCGGATTGGATCATTCGTTCTGCTGTCGTATGAATCGTGTCGTTGAATACCCGTGGTTCGTTTGAAGCCCATTTTCTTAGTTCCATTCCGGAGGCTGCCAAGAGGCTCGTGATTTCATCTCTCAGTTGTTGCGCTTCTTCGATAGTAGAAGTTCCACATAGAAATCGCGCATGATGACTTCGCTGGCCGCAGGATACCTGTCCTTGTTCTCTTCTCCAACTTGTCGCGAGGCTCGTGTGGCTAAGTACGGTGCCGACGCGGTCCCATATGTGACAGTTGTGAGGCGATAGTGGCTGATAGGAAGAGATGAGTCCGCTCACCAGAGGATCCGCAGAAGATCTTGTTGATTTTTGTTAATTTTAATTTGTCGATACATCTGTGCAATGTCAGCAGACATAACGACAGGATGTTGACGAAAACGCAATACAATAGAAATCAAGTCATTTTGCACAACGGGACCAACTCTCTGCACTGGATTCAAAGAGAGCGCAGATGAAGTTGGAAATGATGCATTGTAGACACCTCGTGCTTTCGTCGTCGTACTCCCTTCCTTCACAACAGCGTGATGAGGTAAGTAATTGACTAGCTTGTCCGTTCTGATTACTTCATCCGGGATAAGAACCATATGTCCTTGATTCTTGTAATCATCCAAAAATTCTGAGTACGCCTTTTTCAATTCAGGCTGCTTGCTCAATCTTCTCTTTAAAGCAAAGAGACATTTGTGCGCCCTGGTATAGGACTCGCCAAGGTCATTAACTTCTTCCTTGAATGGAATTGTGACGATGAATCGTCCATCCTTATCTCGTTCAGTTGTTGAAAGAAAGTGCTGTTCAAGATCGTCCAGTGGATTGAGCTCAGGGGACATCTTTTTTATAGAATGATTCTCGATTTCCCAGAATCGTTCAACTTGGTCATTTAACTGCTGATTTGTTACTAAATTGCATACCGATCTAGATTGATGAGAGGGCAATTGCATGGGACCAGCAACAATCCATCCAAGTTTTGTTTTTTGCAATATAAGCTGATCGCTGCGGAGCTTGTACTGTCCTTCAGTTACACATATGAGGTTCCAAAACAACCCTCCACCAATAAGCAAATCAACGGGTCGCGTTTCGGTAAATAAAGGATCAGCCAGAAATAATTCTTTCGGAATTTCAAATTCATCTCTACGCATGACAATATTCGGCATGTTATCAGTGATTTCCGATGTAATCAAGTAATTAAGTTCTTTCGAGAAATCATTACATTTAAAAAAGTTTAAAATGTTTGTACAATATTTAGTTTCTTGAGACGATTTGAATACTCCTGAAACAGCGATTTCTGATTTTTTCATAGGAAGATTGAGACGCTGACAAAGTTCATATGTCATTAGCTTAACTTGCGAGCAAGAATCAATTAAGGCGCGGCATTCATGCAACTTTCCACGATGATCTTTTACCCAAATCATGGCAGTTCCTAATATCACATGTTCATTATTGGTTTTATTAATATCAGCGACACAAACAGTCTTTTTTGATTCCGAGCTCGCTTGCTCTGGATTTGCGATGGGTTCTTTTACTAAATCATGTTCAGATTTTTCTTTGGGCTTATAATTGTTATCGAGATGATGTAGGGAATTGCGTTTCCTGTGGCACTTATTGCACGGAGCGGCGTAACATTGAAGATTACGATGCCCAGGAGGTAAACAATTAAAACAACAATGCAATTTTCTAACTTCATGTATCCTAGATTCGACCGGAAGTGCCTTAAGGGGGTGTTCCTCCGAATTGATTTAAAAAAAAACGATTTTTTTCATCTTCTCAAAGGTAATACATATAAGAATGTCATGCCAAAAGGATTATGCTCGATTCGTAAAAAAAAATAGTTTTGGGCAAGTTTTTTGACACTTTGGTATACCTATTATACATTTTTATTATAAAAGCCACCATATTTAATTTACAAGTTAATAAACAATTATTTTAACCACCGAATCTTGTAGAGCGACCTTTAAAACATAAATATGCTACAATTCAAAGATGTACAACTACTTTTAAAAATACGTTATCAAATACGTCAAGAAAGTAACTCAATTCGTCGCTTTTTCTCATCTAAAACTTCAAATGCGTTTTTCTCAAAACTACTTTTTCAAAACTGGTTCGCACGATTTCTCAGGCGTCAGTGGACAGATTTTCATTTTTCTTTTTTTTAAAATGCGCAGAAACGTATTCCCTGTCTTCGTAGGACGGCTTTTTTCTATTTTTTGAAAAAAAGATTTGTTACGAATTTTTGAAATTGTAGAAACGCTTGTTATCCAGAAAATCAGCTACACAGCAAAATTTATCCATAAATTGCAGTTAAAATGTTCACGTTCTGATTAGTAACATTGAAGTACACGCATTCACAAGTCCTCAAGTGGTCGATTATTTTGAGTTATTTATTAGAGTCCTCTAACACAATACTCATTAATCGCACTTTATCCACTTCAAATACAGTTCACTCACAGTTCCAAAGGAGTCAAAATCAAATTCATTTGATTTTCACGTTCACATAAGTTCACAAGAGTTCACAGAAGTTCATAAGAGTTCACACAAGTTCATAAGAGTTCACAAAAGTTCACAAGAGTTCAAGTTAGAAACACAAATAACTCGCGGAATTGTTTTTTCACGTCACTTGCGGTTATTAATTGTACTACGGATTCTAGATCCGGCTTCCCGAAGGACCAATGTTTGAATGCACTAATAAGTAGCGCGTCCTAGGTTCAGAGATATTGATAAAGTTCAAAAAAAGGTATAAAGTTCGGGTAAACTCAATAAAACTTAGAAATGCCTTGAAATACATTTATTAAAAGGACATCTAAACATACAATTAAAATAAAAATATTAATTAAATGGACTTGTAACAAAATGTGCGCAGAGCTACAATAAAGATCGTCCGGTTCGTGTTGCAACGCTGAGCCAACTGAACTTTGCAGGATTTCTGGGTGACGCGTTTGAAAATTGCAACACTGTATATTTATGGAGAATTTTGAAGTACATGGTATTTGAAAATAAGGCAACGCCGCACAATGGTCAATAGATAGATGAAAATTTTAGAACAATTTCAAACCCAAGAAGCTGCACTAAGGCTACATTGAAGACGGTTATCTCGAAAGGTTCACTGGAAACCCATTAGCCTTTGTGTAAATTTATCCCTTCCTGAATCTTTATTACTTAGTTTTGAAAAGGAAATTTTATGGTTTTCAGGCGTTACCTACTCAAATATTTGAAACATGGTCAAATTCTCAAACTTAAACGACGGAAGTATTTCAGTTATCAGGAAAGCATATAAATAATATTTTGTAGTATATACAACGTCGGAACACAGACAGACTCCAACGTAAAAACTACTTTTTCGGAATCAGGAGGTCTCAAAACGTGGAGATTTCATTAATTTCGCGAAAGTCAAGTTTCACATGAAACCAATACCTTCTCATTATGATGAGAATGTAAAAATGTTTCTTTTTGGGAGTCCGAAAGGATGGTGAATACAACTTATTGGATTTTCTAAAAAAATCGAAAATTCTCATTTTTATCGCACAAAAAATTATGAAAAATAGTCTGTGAACTCGATAACTTCCGAAAGAATGATCATATTCGATCGTGCTATGGCACCCATTTTGAGGGACCAAAAAGATAAGTCGAGTTCGTTAACCAGTTATGTTGGATGGAAATCCAAAGAGATGGAGCATTTTGAAAACTTTTTTGGACCTTTTTTTCCAAGACTCAGAAACCGTAAGTACGGTTTCTTGTAGTAGGTTAAGAATGAAACAATTTATCCTTATAATTTTTTTCCGATGAAATCAAAATTGTCAGAGTTCTTAGAAGCCCTCCAGAATGATCTCCACAACTTTTCGAATTTTCTCGAAAAATCGAAAATTCAAATTTCGGTCGCACAAAGAATTATGAAAATAGAAAGATTTATTTTTTGGTCAAACTATGTAAGGTACGGGAAAATATAAATGAACTAAACTTGTGCACCAAAAAAAGATTTACAAATTTGATGAGAATCATTATCATGAAAATGTGAAAATGTTTCTTTTTGGGAGCCCTAAAAGATGGTGAATACAACTTTTTGGATTTTCGCAAAAAATAAAAAATTCCCATTTTGATCGCAAGAAAAAATAATTTAAAATAATGTGTGAACACGATAACTTTCGAAAGAATGATCATATTGGATTGTGCTTTGGTACGCTTTTTCAAACCCGGAAAAGAAAGTCCGAGTTCATTAACCAGCTTTTTTAGATGAAAAATCAAAGAGATAGAGCATTTTGAACATTTTTTTGGACTTTTTTTTTCAAGACAAGAAACCGTGATGACGGTTTCTTGTAGTAGGTTGAAAATGAAACCATTTATCTTTATGATTTTATTTGATAAAATCCAAATTGTCAGAGTATTTCCAACATTCAAAAATATAAAAGGAAATGGGAATTTTTAGCCAAATAACTCCAGATTGAAAAGAAAGTCAGAGAGAGAAAATATTTCTTTTTGGGAGCCCTAAAGGATGAAGAATACAACTTTATGAATTTTCTCAAAAAAATCGAAAATTCCCATTTTTATCGCACCAAAAATTATGAAAAATAATCTGTGAACTCGATAACTTCCGAAAGAATAATCAAATTCGATCGTGCTTTGGCATCCATTTTGAGGGATCAAAAAGACAAGCCGAGTTCGTTAACCAACTATTTTTGATCGAAGATAAAAGAGGGGGAGTATTTTAAAAATTTGTTTGAACTTTATTTTCAAGGATTCAAAAATTGTAAGTACGGTTTCTTGTAGCAGGTAAAAAGTTAAACAATTTTTACTTATGGTGATTTTTATGTAAAAACAGAATTGCCAGAGTTGTGGCATTTTCGAAATTCAAAAATATAAACAAAAACGAGAATTTTTAGCTAAAAAAAAGGAGATATGAAAAAAGGGTATAGAAGAAACAATGTTTATTTTTGGGAGCCCTATAAGATTGTCTTGACAACTTTCTGAATTTTCTCGAAAAATCGGAAAATCAAATTTTGGTCGCACGAAAAGTGATGAAAAATATAATGTTTCATTTTTTGGTCAAACTGCGTGGTACGGGAAAATATAAATAAAAAAAATTGTGCAACAAAAAAAGATCTACGAATTTTGTGCAATTTACTTTTTGATAGGACAAGTAGTTTTGTGCTTCATATATAAAAAAAACCACTTAAAAAATGAAAAAATGAACTTTTGGACGATTGTGACAAGCTTAGGAAAAAACAAATAGACAGAAGTTCCCGAAAAAGATCTGTGAATTTGTTAAATTGGATGCACAGTTTTTGCTTAAATAATATAAAATAAAATAAAACATGAAACATCAAACTTGCGAGCCGCGCGCAAAGCGCGTGATGAGGATGTACCCGCGCAGCGGGCAGATTAAAAATTTTTTTCCCGTGCGATAAAAATGGGAATTCCCGATTTTTTGAGAAAATCCAAAAAGTTCCATTCACCCTCTTTGAGGGCCCCCAAGAAAAGTTTCAAAGTGCCCCCCCCCCCCCTCCCCTTTGATCTTCCATCCAAAATAGCTGGTTAACGAACTCTTCCTTTCTTTTCCGGATTTGAAAAAGTGTGCCAAAGCACCATCCAATAAAACAAAAGACCAATACCTTCTCATTATGATAAGAATGTAAAAAGGAGGGAAGGGACAATGGTTTAATGAGGAGTGTGCGATTCAGCGGAAAAAGGTTTGGGATTACCTAAAAATATATTTGGAAAATAAAAGACAGGTTGATAATATGAATTTGAAGAAAGAAAAGAAGAAATTGAGGAATCTGCACAGGGCAAAAATCAAGGGGCAAAAAGAGAAAGATTGGGAGGAAGTAGAAGAAAGTAGAACCATTGGAGACTTTTGGATGGCTATTGGGAAATTTAGAAGTCGAAAATAGCGCAAGGGCCAAAGAATTGGGAAGGATAAATGGAAAAATCATTTTGAAAATTTACTGGGAGTACAAAGCTCTTCGGAAAACACGGAATTAAGGGAAACTGCTCTGGGTAACACCTTACAAAGGGAGGGAGGTCCTTGTGACGAACAATTCACACATGGGAAGGTAAATGCGGGAAGGTCAGAAGGAGATAGGTTAAATAAAGATGTAACGATGGAAGAGCTGGGTAAAGTGCTTAAAACAATCAAAAAGGGTAAGGCTCCAGGGGAAGATGGGATACCTGTAGAATATACAAGAGAATCACCAGAAGTTTAGGGGGGAAGAAATCCTTCAAATATTACATGGCTTTTGGAGTAACAGTGAAATCGCAAAAGGCTGTGAAAGAGCAGTCATTTATTCAATATTCAAAGGAGGAGAGGAAGGCGATACGGGGAATTATAGAGGAATATCTTTATTAGACACGGGGTACAAAATCCTGTCTTGAATTATGGGCGAAAGAATACGGGATTGGCTAGAGGAAAAGGGCCTCTTTAAAAGAATCCCAAGCTGGTTTTAGAAGTAAAAGATCGACGAGAGATCACATTTTTCTATTACACTCTTTGGTAAATAATAAGTTTAAAGGAAAAAGAGGGAAAACTACACGTAACGTTCATTGATTTCAAAAAGCGTTCGACATTGTTATGTTTGAAATGTAGGGGTGGCGGGAACTGACAATAAAAACTTGGAAGTCACTGGTATTTTCTTAATTTATTTCCTTGTTAATTTTCAATCTCTCTCTCTTGCCCTCTTTACAACTGTCCTCTCCTGGAGGAAGAAATGTACTGCCTCGAAAGGTCCTAATCGCCGGTGCTCGCTAAGAAAGATATTCCTCCGCCGTCTATCGCCGTGCATCCTTTGGCCGTGCGATGGTCCAAAGTGGTATCTCCACCTTCAAAATTTGGCTTAGCGCAGCATCCATTCTCACGCTAGTTGTGAGCGGAATAATCCGAGTATCGAAAGTCACATTACGTGACAGACATGGTAGACCGAAAAATTTTATTCACAAAACTGACTAAGTTAGGTATCGAAGGAAAAATGCTGGAGATGATAAAATCCATCTATAGGGAAACAGATAATCAGGTGATCACAGAGGAGGGACTCACAGATGCTTCCAAAACGAGTAGGGAAGTGAGGCAGAGATGTCCTTCAAGTCCTACTCTATTCAACATTTTTATTGATGACATGGACGAAATCTGGGAAAGCAAGAATGTAGGGGGATCGGTAATGGGGAAGAAAAAAATTTTCGCTTTGAAATTCGCTGACGATCTTGCGGTGGTGGCAGACTTCCCAGAGAACCTCGGAAGGAAGCTACTACTGCTCGAAGGGTGTGTCGTCAAAAATAATTGGGAAATTAATGCAGGCAAGTAAAAAATTATGGTGTTTAGAAAAGGGGGGAGTAAGGGCAAAAACTAAAATTGGAAAATTTCTGGGGAAGTAATCGAAGTTGTGGACATTTATAAATATCTAGGTTTCTGGTTTTCAGCAGCAGGGAATAACTATAGCAAGCACATGAAAGTAATGGCCGGTAAAATTCAAAAAGCGGCAAATGTAGCGTGGAGGATTGTGAGGAGAGCCAGGATAGGGGGGTTGAGGAGGAGACTTTACCTGATGGATGTACTATAGTTAAGTCAGGAGGAATGTATATTTGGAGAACAGAAACAGGCAGATGCAGTTCTGAGATAGAAGCAAAAACAAGGGCAGGTGACTATCTGGTAGAAATCCTCAATATGAAAGACAATAGACTCCCCAAAATCTGCCTCGAGGAAAAACTGAGAGCAGTTAAGAACAAAGATCCCACGACCTGGGGCACTAACATAAGCTGAAACAAGCTTTGACAGATTTTGGGGAGGAGCAAGTCATAGGGTGGGTAGGAGATCAAAGTAGAGAGAATGCAGTTCCAGATGCACTCGGGAGGGGTGCTAAGAAATTATTAGAGAAGAAAAAAATAGAAGATGAAATACAAATAGAAGAATCTTCTTACTGTACTCAGTATAAAACTTGGAGGACTGCAGAGGGAGGGGAAAGTTACTTGGAGAACCCAAATTTGAGTCTTCAAGACAAAATTCAGTGGACAGGACTCCGATGTGGGAACGTAGGAAAATCAGGAAACAAAGGGTTCAATAATGTAGACTGTAGATTTTGTGGAGAAGAAGACGAAGATATGGAGCACATGTGGGTATGCAAAAGGGCACGAGAGCAAATCAATAAGACGTGGGTAAATGAAGTCGATAATCGGCTCTTAAAAGACGGAAATAATCAAATCGTTGCAAATTTGGGCAAAATCTTGAACGATAAGCCGATCGTCGGTCTTTGCAGATACGCGAGAGAATTTGAACCCAAGGCCAAAGAATGCGAAGCTATTGAATAAGAAACATGGGAAGGGTCCATAGATTTTTCATTAGTTCATAGATTTTAAGTGGAATATAATTTATACGATTTAAGTTTCCTATTTGATTGTATCACGGGGCCTTATTAATTGAGACTTTTTGATGTGTGAGTGATTCATTTCGTATATGTATCCACAAGGATGTACATGAGAGAAATAAATATCTAACATAGATTTTCAAGAAAGAAGATAAATTTTTCATCCAAAAAGAGGAATTTCCAACAAAATAGATCAATTTTCCAAAAAACACTTGAATTTTCAAACCGACACTGAAAATTTTTGACTAAAAGTTCATTTTCTACTAAGTAGTTAATTTTTCAAATAAATAGTTTACTTTTCAACCATATCGTTGAATTTCAACCTCAAAGAAAAATTTTCAACCGAATAGTTCAATTTTTAAATAGAAAAGACCAATTTTTCATTGAAAGTAGAAATTTTCAACCAATGATGGAGCCGTTATATTTTTATAGTAGAAAAACTGGTTAAATTTCTTACTCTGAGGATGATAATAACAGATGATTATTTAAATTTTTGAAACAAAATTTTATTTTCACTAGTTTAAAAAATTCTTTTTGAATTGTGCAATTATGGTCTTGAAGTTAAATTTTTTTAAGGAAGTAGAACTTTCAATGGAAGAAGACAAGTTTCAACTAAGTTTTTAATTTCTAAACTAAAATAAAAATGTAGTAGTGGAATTTTCAGTTTAAAAAGGCTATTTTTCATCATCACAAGATTTTTTTCAAGGAAATAGTGTAATTTTCCACAAAAGAGATGAATCTTTCACCAAAAACATATATTCTTAACAAAGTAGTACAAGTTTCAACCAAGTTATTGAATTTTCAACCAAAAACAGCCTTTCTTTAAAAAGAAAGAGAGAGGGCAATATATCGCAAACCTTATTTCCTAACGTTACTTCCACTGGAACCCCTTCATCCCTCAAACTGGTTATGTAGTTTATGAACGATCCCTTAACATTTTTTATGATGAATCATATGTACTTCGTTCAAAAAAATTGTGATAAATTTAAACATTGTACCTTGATAAGTTTTAATTTTCTCGAAAGCGTCGATAATTTTATTGGCAGCATACCGTTTTCCTGAAATATCTGTCAATATTTCATCAGTCTTTCGTTTCTTAGAGTAGGAAGTGTTTAATACTGTAGTTTCCTGAAACCAATAAAGAAATTCATTTTCAAACATTTTTTGCAGAATAAGTTTATAAAGAAAGAAAACTAATATTTTGTCATACAGGAACGATTTGATAAGCAACTCCATTTAACATTTTAAGTGAACCAATTAAAAGTGGGTAATATAAAAGTCGTAGTTAACCGGCGGCAGTAGCTGCGTGGTAACTTCCGCCTTGGGCGGGATCTCGAATGTCAAGCATGAACGGGCGCGGTTAGCGCTCGGGTGGGTGACTGTTCGGGATTCTCGCT
>WSXT02152542.1:0-10236 GCA_011762715.2 Neuroterus valhalla
CGCTTTTGAGTTCCACAAGCTCTATATAAAACTGTAGGGAGGTACTGAGGCCGAGCGCGTAGCGCGAGGGAAATTCACAACCGAGCGCGGAGCGCGAGGCGAGATCACCATCGAGCGCGAAGCGCGAGATCCGAAAGACGAGCGCCCTAGGCGCGCTCAAACTTGCGAGCGAAGCGAGCCGCGCGCGTAGCGCGCAATGAGAATGTGTCCGCGAAGCGGGCAGATTTTTTTAAAAATTTTTATTCGGAATATCTGGCTAACGAACTTGACCTTTAGTTTCAGACACTAGAAGTGTGCACCAAAGGTCAATCAAATAGATAAGTTTTTTCATAAGTTATTGTGCTAATAGACAAGCATTCATACATGCAGGCATACATACATACAGACACATTCGTAAAAATCTGTTCTTCGATTCCAGGGTGTCTCAAAACGGGGGCAAATGACAAAAACCGTGGGAGGATGGGAGGGGGATCAAGTTTTACACAAATCTAATACCTCCTCTGATGAAAATGTAAAAATGCATAACAGACGTCATATCCTAGCCATTTCTTTGAAATGACAATCGAAAAATCGATGTTATAAAATTAAGACTGATACCGCTGGCCAGGGGCATTCATTCATTGAGCAGGCATAACATTTTGTAAGTGTTCAAAAAAATATCCAGATCCCCCAAAAAAAACTTTCCAAAAGGAAACATGGGGAGGTGAGAAAAATTTCGTAATAATGTATTCGAAAAAAGACCCAGATCCGTCGCGATAAAAGTTGTATTCTTTCTAAAAAGTATGCGAATAATTTTCAGCGTCAAAGATCAACGGCATTAAATTCAATCCAGTTCACAAAGAAAAATAGTTCAAATATTATTTATTTAATGTTGTCTCCTTGTTATGATTTATGGAAATATTAATACCTTCCGACATAGCTTTGAGGATATCTCTCAACTGAGTGTACGCGACGGATCTGGGTCTTTTTTCGAATACATTATTACAAAATTTTTCTCACCTTCGCAAGTTTCCTTCTGGAAAGTTTTTTTGGGGGATTTATCTTAACGTGAATTCGGCAGTCAAGAATGTGTACTACGAGACAGATGCAGCAAGGTATAGCTTACAATGTTCCGCTGATAATTGCATCCTAGAAGCTTCATCTCTATTTTAGTGGGCGAAGAAGTACTGTATGCAAACTTAAATCTTTGTTAGCAGTCTCAACCATGTAAAATGCAAAATGTGATTAAATATACTAGCATATATTATCGTAAAAACAATACAATGAAAAAATATTTCCAATCGCTATTAGAAGAGCTGAAAATTATAGGAATAGACAATATCTACTATCCAATAGCACCAAGTAGTTTGTACATAATTATATCTTTTCCTTTTTATTTAATAACCTTCACATATTGTCTGCTTATGGTTTTAACGTAACGATTTCGAGTCAATAATACATATACAAAAACAGATGTACATAAGAGTGACGAATGTAGCAATTAAGGAAACTTTTGTAACTGAGATCATAAATCTTCCTCCTTCTACTCTATTTATTTTAACAAGTAAATTAAGCGTTCTCATGGGCTAAGAATCATGAAATCTGGTATATATTGCAGCCATTTATTGTATTCGTTCAAACAAAATAAGGAAAAAATCATATTCCTGTTTTCTTATTCTGTAGACTCTTCAACAATGAAGCTTTTCACGGGAATTTTACTCCTTCTGTTCGTCGATGTCTTTCAATTTGTATGTAAGTGTGCGCAAACATTGAAATTTTTATGTATTATATAAATTTAGCATGTATGTTTTCCGAAAATGTTGATGTAACAGCTGTCGTTTCTTTTTTCACAAAAAAAGTTGAATTTCGAATCCTAAAATATATAGATTTTCGGAAAACTAGTTCAACTCACTTTTGAACTACAAGTCTTCTGAACTTATTAGGTTTATTATGTCAAACTTGAACATGTTTTCAATTGAACTGGTGACCAGTTTAAACATGTAAGTCGGCTATCACTTTATGGTCTCTTGGATCTTTTCTTAAATTTTCGGCTACTCGAGTTCCGGCAGGACTTAGAGAAAGATCTGCAAAATTTTCCACTATTATGAGTCGAGTTTGAAGTCCGCTGTAAAGTCTAGACATATCCGCAACAGTATCTTAGGCTTGTCCTATACAATCCATAATATCCAAACCAAGTCACATTATTGCAGCATAATCTCCTGTTGGAAATTCCTCTGCTTTGTGACCTGTATTTTCCATGGATTAGAAGGAATGCTTTCAAGAATCACCAGTTCCTTCCGGACGGCTGATAATTGAAGCTCGCTGATCTGTATGTGAAATATATACGGCGGAGTCGATGTTGATGCAATAATATCCAACTTTTTTACATCTTTTAAAATACTTTGGGGTACTTTGCCTGCCGTGATTTGAACAAAAAAATGTTTTATAATAAATAACTTCTGCTACTAAAACACTGGTTTCCAAATTGATTTGTATGATGTACAAAGAATAGGTCAAAGTAGGCAAATAATTTCAGGGACTCATATAGTTACCGGTGTAGTCAGAAACAAATCTTCCATCATACCCTCGAAATAGTATACCTCATGATGCTGAACTTTTCATGAATGCGACTGCACCTTCAAACAAGTGCTTCCAAAATTCTGTTTGCTGCTCAAACTGGAGTGCATTGCTCTGGAAGTTCAGCCCAAAGTTCTTGCTCTGTTGTTCATCTAAGTTGTACACCCATGGTGACTCGTGTTCATTGATGCGCTGTTTCACGTTCTTCCAATCATCAAAACCTCCTTCTGGAAGTGCAGAAGCTCCTCTAGAAATCCAGCAAGGAACACAGACTTCAGATTCACCTTCCTCCGAGTAGTTCAACTACTGCCATAAAATCTTTCCTACTTTCAAGAGTTTACGTTCAAAAAAAGCGAAGAAGAAATACCTTGAATAAATACTGTACTGAAATTCTGACCAGAATTGTCAACATCTTTGTTTCGACTGAACCATGTTCAGGTTAGTATCACGAAGCGCATCTATGACATCCATGTAGTTGGATCTTTACTGGAAGGCCCTTCTTGTACTCGGTCAGGTGTTGGTACTTGTGATAACTCGTGCTTTGATGGAGCTGCATGAACTTGTTCAACACACAAAGGTGTTTGCATGCATAACTTGCCTCTTGATAATCTTCTTGCTTCGTATTAGGTTGTGTAGCAAACAAGCCTTCAGATTATGATCATATCATATGTCATCATTTTGTTATAATTACCTCAAAGCAATTTTGATTCATGGGTCATATATTATGGTAAAGTTGAAGTTCCAAGCATTATAAATTGTAACTACAGAACGCGGAAACAATTTACACGAATAAATTCCTCATTTCCATTTTTCGTTTTGCATTGAAACTCATCCACAAAAAATATCACAAATGATACAGACCAGGGTCATTGTCTGAATTACCTAAAGTTCATCGGTTTTAAACAGAAACAACGGAAACGTACAGAGACGGAAATTTTCAAAATGATGTCATTAGAAATTATGTCACCATGTTCACAACTCATCTCAGATATTCATTATCATGAAGCGCTTTTCTTTTTTCGTTTTCTGCTGCCTAAGAGATCGGAGTAAGGAAGACATGACCTCAGACTTGATACACATTGTCGTCACAATGATGAATGGCATTCATTATGCTGAGCTTATAGTAAAATTTCCCATAGAATAAGTACCCTCCTGAAAGTACAAATCTTCTTACGAAGTACAACATTTTCTACGACAGTTGTTAGTAAATGCATTCGCAAGATTCAAAATTCTTTTGGAATTCAGCTTTGGAGTTGAAATTCAACTTTTTTGATGAAAATTTATATTTCAGGTATGTCTTATGTGTCAGTTAGATTGCGAGTTTCAGAACGCATCGGAGAACTGCTTCCAAAAACTTTTTTACACCCCGTTAATTCTTTTTGACTATTGCTTGTCTCAATAACACTGGTCAATAAAAAAGACCTAAGCATTTGTTTAATGCGACAAGTCGTTTCTAATGTTCTTTTTCAGGCTGAATTCAAATCTGATTATTTGTTTTTCTCAGTGCATAATGTATGAAATTATTTTCTTTATTGAGATTTTAGACATTTTCTGACGCGTGTTGAATGTTGAATCTAACGACCACCTCATATCCTCAAAAAGGTGGTTTAGGTTTCGATCGCGTAAAATACTACAAATTTTGTCGACGTTTCGCAAACGTTGCAGCTCGCATCTTTTGGACTGGCGTAAAACTAAGGTTTCAGGTTTTACTGTTATTATATATGCTTACAACGATTTCAGTTTTGTACACGATAATAAAACCAACAACTCTAGTAAGCTCAGATCTTTCAAGGTAAGCTACTAGCATCCTTCTTGAAACGATGCAAGGACAACAACATCGTCCCAAAATTCTTACAGTTAAAAAATCATTCAGAAACATCGAAATCCGAATCTATTTAAGTTAATACAAGTTTGCTCATTTGAACAAAAATAATTCATCACACTAATTTCACTTTACACGGAAGAAGTATTAGCATTGAATCAAGGAAATTCGTTTTCTTGTCCGTATTCGAAATCTCCATTCACTTGATTCAAGAACATAGACTTTGAGTCGAGTCAATTGCACTTGATTCTAAGTACGTCTTTTTGGATCGAGTGAATGACAATTTCGAACACGGACAAAAAAACGTGTTTTCTTGATTTAATGCTAATTCTTTTTCCGTGTAGACACTACCTCTAAGGAACTATTACAACTCCACCTTCTCTTACCTAATCACTTTCAAATCCATTTGGTCCACATTATATCGCATAACATTTGAACAATCCCGAGGGGATAAAGATATCTACGCAAAAATACAAAAAACGAAATTCGACAATTTACTTCGAGTAAAGCGCACACCACTAACCAACACAGAAATAAACATATCTAACAACCCTCTGAGCAATGAAATGATTTCAGTCCCATCTAAAGGACATAATTTTGCTGTCGCTGCTTCTTAAATTCCTAAAGGAGAAATTATTAGCAACTTAGAGTGTGCAATATATAAACCTTCTACACAAAAAAGCGAAGGACATTCGACGGAGGACGGCAAACATTATGCGCCAAGCCCGACTTCCCTTCTCAAACTTAACTAAAACAGGATGAACAGCAATCAAAGAACTCAATTAGGAATGAAGACATCATAGTACTATCTGAAAATAAAGTCGACACTGCAGTTGTAATGAATATAGAAGATTACAAAAAAAATTAAGGACTTTCTAACTGACGATACATATAAAAAAGTGGGAAAAGATCCCATTAGAACACTAGTTAACACAACGAAATCCCTCCTTAAGGACTCTAAACTTAACGAAGAAACAATATCCAAATTGATACCCACTAATCCTATATCTCTAAGACTTTACGGACTACTGAAAATCCAAAAAAATGACGTTCCTTCCAGACCGATCGTTGGCGTAATAAACTCACCAACTTCGACGTAGTATCTCTCTTAACGAGAGGACCAATCTCTGATACAATCAATATCATCAAATCATTTGCAAAATTTTCCTCTGATCTTATACCTTTGATACAACACTGTCTCAATAAAACTTGATTCTCTTTTATTAACCAATTCCTCGAACAAACTTCAGAAGCAGTAATGAGATCCCCAATTTCACATGTATTAGATAAAATCTTAAAGGAATATCTGGAAACTGAAATCTTCTTCCAATCCAAGCATATGCCAGAATTCTGGTGCCCTTACGTTGATGATACTTTTGTTATCTGGAGACATGGACTGGATGAGCTACACAGTTTTTTCCATTTCATCAACCAATTACATTCTTATGTCCGGTTCACCATGGGAATTAAAGAAATGGAAGATCGCCTTTCTTGGACGTTCTAGTATACAAAAGATCTGACAGCACATAAGGACTTGAAGTTTAAACCCCAATGCAAAACGATTACGAAAACAAAGGAATTGATAGAGAAATCAGGAAATACACAACAAAAAATCAGTGAACAGAACCAACTGAAGAAAGAAATTAGGAACGTGACCACTATCCTACCCTACACCCAAGGTTTCACAGAACAAATAGAAGGAATTCTCAACAAACACAACATCCAAATCATATTAAAAACAACCTGTGAAAATAGGGCAACTTCTAAACAACCCGGAAGACGAAAAGGCACCATTCAGTGATCCAGGGGAATATAAAATCCCTTCGTCTTGTGGCAAAGTCTATATTGGAGAATCCCGGGGACCGGTGAGCCAAAGTATGCAGGAACATGAGAGTAAAGTCAGGCTGTAACATTCCACGCAATCAGCACTAGCTGAGCATCACATCGAAACAAGACATAGAATTTCGTTTAACAAAGCAACAGTCATCGCAAAAACAAAACAATATTTTCTCAAAAAAGCATAGAGAAGCAATCGAAATCTCAAAACACCCAAACAACATGAATAGGGACAATAGATACAATACCAATCAGATTTGGCTTTCTGTCCTCCCGGTTTTTGAGAAAGAATTTATTGGCCAATCAGGTTCGACTTGTCCCAACAATAGGGTCTTTGACAAATCACAGGCATCTTCTTAAGAATATATAGTAACATCACAAACAACCTTGTTCTTAGGCCAGTACTGAGGATGCGAGCTGCAAATTTCGCGAAGCATCAACAAAATTCGTAGTTTTGTACACGATCGAAACACCTTATTTCATCACATTGGATTCTTGAATACCATTTCAAGAGAAGATTATTTAGTACATTTCGTACGTAGATAGACAGATTTCATGAACAACTTGAATTGCAAAGGCTAAGGTCCTTTCATTGACCAGTGTTATCGGAATTTCTAGTGACTGGTATTTGCAGATTTTATAAATATCAATTTCTTTCGGAAAATCAGGTGCAGCTAGACATCACATTGATCCCAATAGACTCATTGTCATCGCAATGAAGGATGGCACTCATTTTTACGGAAATATCATCGACTTTCCCAAATCATCAGTACCCTTCTGGATGTTCAAAACTGCATTGCGTCCTTTAAACCTCTTCTATTTTGTACGAATAAATGGAGAACATTTTGCAGCCTACATCGAAGTTGATCGTGACCATCGTTTTGATCGTGAAGGACCTCTTTTCGTTCTGATGTATCTGGGGGAAAGAAGATTTTTTAATATTGAATCTTTTCAAGAGTACGATGTGAAAGACCATAACCATCATGATAGAAACGCCACTTCTGAGGGTGATTTTCCACTTGACTACCACATATATGTATCGGTACCAGATGATCGTGTGTACTGTGCACCTTTGAATAGCCAATAGTAAGCGCAGTGGATTCCAAATTTTTATAAGCAGAGAGTACCCAAAGATAAACTCAAAGTTATAGACGAGTGTATTTTGATGACCGAAAACCCAGTAAATTCACCACCTTTTCAGTTAACACAACCAACCCTACAATAACCAAAAAGTCACGCCAAGGTATGTTTGAGCCTGATGATGGAAGCATGTTAAGAGTTCTAAAACTTGTAACTTCTGAATAAAGCAGGGCGTTGTGTGAACAATCAATTGACCGAGAGGCTTTTATTCAATCTTACATCTTCCATTGTACAAACAGTCATAAAACTTTGAACGATTGTATTTTGATGGCCGAAAGGCCAGTAAATTCACCACCTGTGCAACTAACACAACAAACCCTACAAGAACCAATAAGTAACGTCAAGGTTTGTTTAAGCCTGATGATGGAAGCTTGTTAAGAGTTTCAAAACTTGTAACTGTTCTAAATAAAGCAAGGCTTTGTTGAAACAATCATTCGACTGAGATGCCTTCATCCAATCTTACATCTTTTGTTGTACAAACTGTCACAAAGCTTCGGACGCTTTTATTTTGAATGCCGGAAACCCTCACTGGGTTGACATTGCTTTGCAAATTATATTTTAACGTTTTAGTGACAGTGTAGGGAGCAAATAATTTCTGCGATAGAGAAAAAATAGTTATGGAAATAAGAAGGATAGGTATGTCGTATTCTAAGGAAACAAGATATGTTTTGAAACAATGCCTTTTCTGCTGAAGATTGATACATTTTTTTTGTTCTGTGTTGAGCCCAGCTGTTTACTCTTCAAGGGTGAAGGTCTGTCTCGAAAAGTAGAGATAAATCTTAGCAATATTGTCGATCATGGAGCGATTGAGTGCTATTGTGACATCCGGCAAAACTAAAGTTGGAATTCTTCCGTTAAATAGAACCGTTCTCTTAAGATGTCGTCGGGACCCAGGAACATGTTGCAAATTGGTCTGTAGTAGGTATAACTCCTCTATGACACTAACTTTTGCATTGGAATATTTTCAGTGCTGACAATCTAGGGAAATAAAATTTAACTGTGGAACTAAACTCAACAAAGGCAAAGTTTTTTAACCAGGTTTAATGGACTTATCCTCGTAATTATCGATATAAGAGAGATATTTTAACTCTAGTTCCTCTGAAATGGTCAATTTATTTATTATTGTTCTACATGTTCCTTCGCTTATATATAGAAGCGCATAGTGAAATCAACGAAATTTTTTCCCACGCAGCTTCTCCTGCGTCGGTGTCGCTTCGTCACAATCAGTTTTGACGCCGCCGAACACTTAGCATGATTGAGCCGCGTGTGATACATGTATCAATTTGCGTCCAGTTCAGAGAGAATATTCGTTCCAATTCAAAGAATAATATTTGTGATTAAAGTTGAATCAGGATCGTCCCATATTTCAATACAAGCCAAACATTTTATTTTCTTGGGTCATCATCACTGTTAGAAATATCTACTTGAATTTTCAATTACATCCGTGTGAAGTTTCATTCAATTGCTTTTACTGAAATTTCAATCACATGCATTTGATGGTTCAAACACATATGTTCTTGAAATTTCTATAACGCTCATTGAAATATATGTACAGGTGACAAATTGAAGATGCAGTTGATAAATTTCTAAACAAATAATTCTTCGGGGATCTTGATAGATTTCCAATATGATTTTTAAAGAATCCTAAGTTCACCATCCATGTCGAAAGGCTGCAACCTTTTTTTAACCCCAGTTGCCCTTTTATCTTATTGTTTTTGCGGATTAATTTGAAACATTATCCTATTAAAATTGTAATTCATTCAAATGTCAGTTTCCACATGTGTAATATGTAAAATAAGTCTATAAATTATATATTCTACGTATTTTTCAAATCAGATGACCCGGCCGGGTTATGAGAGCTACTTCAAAAACCGGACGAGTATCTTCGCCAAACATCAGCCTTCAAATACTTGAAATCGTTTTTCATTACATAAAACATTTTAACGCCAGACTGAGAACTCACCAGGAATTTTTTATTTTTTTTTTTTTTTGAACACGATGCGCTGAAAATCTTTCCATTTGACGCTTTACGTCAATGTTTTGATCCTATAGATGGCGTTGAAGTCGAGCGGGAAATTTTCAAATTCGTTGTTATTCTTGCTCTATAGAATCGATATGAATATTCTCACTACTGATAGCATAAATCTATGCTTCGATTGAGAAAATGTTAACCAATATTAACCTTGCAAGTGATGTCGTTGGTTTCCGTGAATCTGGCTTCGCACTAGGTGTCCAAAATTATATTCTACAGGAAGTTCCCTACAAATTAATATCCAAAGTGACCAAGAATAACCTGGAAAGTGATGATGATGCCGTGAATCTGGCTTTGCACTAGGTGTCCAAAATGATATTCTACAGGAAGTTTTTCACAAATTGACATCCAAAGTGACCAAGATTAACCTGGAAAGTGATATGACGATGGTCTCCCTGAATCTGGCTTTGCACTAGGTGTCCAAAATAATATTCCACAGAAAGTTTTTTACAAATTGACATCCAAAGTGACCAACATTAACCTCGAAAGTGATGACGATGGTCCTCGTGAAACTGGCTTTGCACTAGGTGTCAAAAATGATATTCTAAATGAAGTTTTTTACAAATTGACATCCAAAGTGACTACGAATAATCTGGAAAGTGATGACGATGGTCCCCGTGGATCTGGCTTTGCACTAGGTGTCCGAAATGATATTCTACAGAAAGTTTTTTACAAATTGACATCCAAAGTGACCAACATTAACCTCAAAAGTGATGACGATGGTCCTCGTAAATCTGGCTTCGCACTAGGTGTCCCAAATGATATTCTAAATGAAGTTTTTTACAAATTGACATCCAAAGTGACCAAGAATAACCTCGAAAGTGATGACGATGGTCCCCGTGAATCTGGC
>WSXT02152553.1:0-24254 GCA_011762715.2 Neuroterus valhalla
GACGCGTGGCGGTCTCGGGTAGATGAGGCAATGAACTTTCGAGTTCCAAATGCTGATAAATAATAATAATAAAAAAAATATTTTCCAGTAAAGGCGATTGGAAACAACAGAAATAAACTGCATCAAAGTCACTCACTTCAGTGTTTATGGAAGAGTTTTCCAAATTGTTTTTCTCACTGATGCTGTCACTTCCACTGTTTGTTTTGGAAATCCTGTGGTTCGTCCCGAGATGTCTCCCAAAATTAGTGGTATTCTTGCACCACGATACTTCTTTGAAGCAAATCATACATTTCGTTTTTTTTCTGAGATTTCAAAATAATCCCTCGCCTTCAACCCTCGACCCGGAACCGTTTGTGGCATTTTCTATAGATGATATTGAAATAATTTTCGCTGCGACAAGATCGATCTTACTAATATTATCAAGATCGAGCGAAGAAAGAACTGTTGCGAACTCAGACGAATGCTGACGAACACCAACGAAAATAACAATAATATCATATATAGGAGGCAGCAGTAGTTATAGTTACACGTTTATGTTAGTGGGATTCCCTATTTTAAAGTCTTGAATTCTCGTTAAGGTGGGATCTCTTATCTCGCAGGTTCATTCTCTGTAGTCCTGAGCTGCTCTCAACAGTTAATAAGTTACGCTGAAAGTTTGCATTAAAACAAAAATGTTCCTAAATAAAATCAGAAAATTATGTGGTCGATACTTGAGGTATCGGTTTCAAAATAATCGGTATCGAGAGTATCGTTTCTTGAAAGTATCGTCGATACCTTGTGAAAAATATCGATACTTGAAGTATCGATTCGATATTTTCCATCCCTAGGAGCTGTTAGCTGGCTTAAAAAGACTCTTCTATATTCCAGAATTTCCTACTAGTAGAAACACACTAGAGAAAAGGATTGACTGAAAACAGATAATTTGGACAACTATGAAGTTGAGTTCTTCGAGAAAGGTTTATCTTTTTCTTGGATAGACAGACTTCGTAGTTCTGGTCGAAGTTATTTCCTCCAGTTCCAGCATCGATTTTTATAATTTTGTCTTCTTGACCCATCATAACGAAGGGTAGAAGAGCGAAGTTGATAGAAGTTTGGAGAGGTGAAAAGGTATGAGTAAAGGTTATAGGGAGAGGAAAAAAGTGGCAAAGCGTTGATGGGATGGAGAGCAAAATGAATATCTGAGATAGCCTTAGTACAAGGGTAAAGGGTAAGATAAGAAAGGGATGATATGGGGGAAGAGGGATGAAGAGATAAGGAACAGAAAGGAAGGGATATAGGGAGAGAAGTAGCAGAGTATGGAGGGAGAGAACTGGTGAAGAGACATACGCGGGAGGTAAGAATCTTTGTAGATAGTAGAAGCTTGGCAGATAATAGATGTAACAAGGGAAGGAAATTCACGAGATGTAGCCAGTAAAGTCAGAAATGGATAAAGAAAGGAACATATGTGGAATGTGGTAAAGAGGTATATTGTGAGAATTCCAGTAGGAGAAGAGTATGTTTAGCATATGAAAGATAGCGTTAGTCGGAGAGTGAGCAAGCAGATAGTGAAGAGGTACGTAGGCATTATAGAGGAAATTAGTTTCGTTGATAAGGGGTGGGAAAGAAGACAATTGCATGTGAGTGTGTAAACAAGAAAGAACACTGTTATAGGAGATCGGATAAGTCAATGTGACTAAAACCATCACAGGGTGGCAACAGCGGACAGCTGAGAGGATAATTATCAGAACAGGTCAAAGATAATCAGGAAATAAGAAGAAAGTACTTGAGGAAAGAATTTGAGAGATACAGGGTGTAGATATAGAGTAGTTTGGCTACGAAAAGAGTAGAGGTTAAGAGAGCAGAGTAGAGACTCGGGAAAAAAACAGGAGTGGGCTTGGGGGAGCAAAATGAGAAATGAGGAATAGGAGACGATGAGGGATAATAACCATTGTGTAGACCATAGGGTCTATGAGGGATGTCCATGAAAAGAGAGAAGAGCCATAATCTGTGACTCAGAATTTTCCTCTCTTAGCGCTCAAGGAAGAGAGCAAAGAAACGGTCAAGGAGAAGTCACAGATTAGTGCTCAGAGAAGGGGAAGTGGATCAAGTCAGTGATTTATACTCGGAAATCTCTGGGCTACATATTCACACATATGAGAAAAAGGTATATGGGTGAGGCGATGATAATATAGAACTGATGACAAGATGAAGCAGGTGAGGTTCAAGAGGGTTCATAAGGGTTCAGAGAGAATATAGTAAAATGGGTGAAAAGAGTATTCCGAAGGATAGGAGGTAGAATAGGAGAAAAAGTGCCTTCGTAGGATGCCCTACAGGAGTGATGAATTTCAATTCAAACATGTGTACGAACCACGACATCTAAGAAGAGTGCATGACACTTTAACAGCTACGTACTGCTGTACTGTTCGAGTCTCAGTGCAGGTTAAGGGGAATGGATGGATAGAGGAGTAGAAAGGAATAGAAGGAAGGAAGGTGGAAGGAGCAAAGGTGGGCTAGAGAGGAGGAAACCTTACACTAAGCTGTCCAGGCGAGAGAGAGAGGATGAAACCTTACACTTAGCTGCCCAGGCGAGAGAGGGGGGGGGAGGGTTGGAAGAAGCGGTGAGGTAAAAGAGGGGAGAAGCCTCACCCTTACCTTACCCTGCCTTCCGCTTTCCACCTTACTTTCTCACCACCATACCCTGTTTTGCTAGTTCACACAGTGCCATAAGAAGTTGTCACTCAAAAACGGAAGAGGGGAAGAGCAGCATAGAGTATATAGATCAGAGGATAAGAAGGGAGGACAAGGGCTGCTTTGGGACAGGATGAGAATGGTTGGGTGTGGGAGATCAGTGCAGATCACTGTCATATATACAGATCCCGAAACTCCCAGAAGTGGGGGTTCCACCATCACTAAAGCTTTCTTGTTTCTTCTGATTGCCGCTGAGCCAAAAGGCGCTGTGATGAGTAGTTCGTGGCATTTTATAACGTCATTGGTCGCCTCATAAACCATGGTACCCCTACTCCCGAGGGTTTCGCGACCTGTACATACGTCTCTGGTTCAGATGGATTCGAAATTAAGTGGTGTAAAGGTAGGACGAATGACTAGGAAGGGAAGAGGACTGAAAATTATGATAATAAAGAGTGGAAGAGTGGTTGATGAAAGAATAAAGGGATGAGGGAGGATGATACAAGTATAATGATAGAAGGGGACGAAGAAAGAAGTTCTTTGCAGTTGGAAATAGTAGGAATGAAACTGTTTTAACCAATCACAGAACATTCGAGGTTTTCAATCTATTTCTAAAACCACAAAATACAAATCAGTATATTTGCTGACTGACTGCGTAATTCCCAAGGACTGAGTAGTTGATTATCGTTTGCGCTTCCCAACAGCTTGGCAGTGGGTTTAATGCGGTCAAAATTAACAAGTGCTCGTTGATAATGCAACGAGCTCGCGTTTCAATTGAACAAACTAGTCGCTGCCGCAGGGTGGAAGCCAAAGTTCCAATGGAATTGAATGCGTGCGAATACGAATACGGACGTAGCCGTGGCGTGGGTCCACAGCAAATTCCTGAGCATGTATTTACCATCGAATAGAGCGGCAACCCAGCATGCCTGTTCAGTAACTGCGGGCAATTGACTATCGCGAATGAAGCAAATTGGCTTTGGAATGAACTACCGTCGAGTAGTTCGACGCTCAATTGTTTCGTCGGTCTCTGGACGAGTTGGGGAATTTCCATTTATTTCTCCCATCGCATTTATCTTCACGACCGCTATCGTTCCCCGATCCTCGCTCTTGGCAATGTAAACATCAAAGTAGAGATGTTCTGGTCCCGCATATTGCAAGTCTTATTCCAAAAGAGCGACCAAATTTTTTCAATGCCAGCTTTAAGAAGAATAAAATAGAGTTTGGAAGTGTTTTCAGACTTTTTGATGAGAAACATTTTTTCCCTGATGAAATAAGAAGATAGAAGAAAGGAAGGAAGAAAATGAAAAACTGAGGCTAGCTTTCCTCTTTAAAACTGAAGAGCTAAATTTATCTTTTGATTTGTTGGTATTCCTCCTCTTTCAAATGTAGAATTCAGTTTAATTCCATCCAGTGTCATTCATCTAGGGTTTATTATGGTCCATTATTATTATCTGCAAAAGCAAAATTTTTTCATTTTCTCAGATGATCAGAGCAATATGATTCAAAACCGAAATCATATCAGTTCTAGGATCAGCATAAGACTGATGACGTGGAACTCGATCTCCCTCCACATCACAATGGAATGATAAAATATAAAGTGGACATTAGGACAATGTAGATATCAGTACAAAGTTTAAAATGGAAAAAAAGTGTCCGGAAAAAATGGGCATAGCAGAGAAAATCTCGTCAAATTTTTTTGACCAGCAGATGATCATTCTTTTATAAATAAAATTTCTTCCACTGTTTTTGACTCTTCCAATGGAACCAATCCACTCCGGGAAAGTTTTCCATCGAATACCTATTGGTTTTTAATGTACTTCAAGATTCGTCAATTAAGGACATTGAATAAATGAACTTTGATTATTTGCGGCGAAGCCAATGCACTGTCACAGCAGACAATATGTCTGCGCGGGAGATGGCAGATGAATTCCAATTTCACGCCAGGAATTTTATGATTATGCACAACTACGGCATTTATGCAATATTCCCGGGTTATACATGAAATTATGTAACTCCCAACTATAAGTCAATAAAAAAAAATTTTGCAAATGATAACGCACAAATCCGTAATTTAGGGCCAAATTCAACAACACCATCCGAAAATGATGAATGTTTGACAGCAAGAGCCTCCGACAATACGTCACAGCTGACAATATGGCCGCGCAAGAACTTGAATTCCATGCTGGGAACTTTGTGATTATGCACAATTACGACATTTATGAAACATTCACGGGTCATGCATGAAAATCTATAACTCCAAACTCTAGACACTAACAAAGAATTTCGCGATTGTCAGGCATTCATTGTGGTAAAATCAACGACATGTTACCGACCGAAAATTTGTATCACTCGCGTACTCACACGATACCGCATGATACACGATGATGCATGCAGCTGTTGCCGCTAAAGTAGTTCTCGCAATGAACGAATAGTGGAGACAATATAAAATTGAATTATTTCTGCATTAACAAATATTGAAATTGTTTTTCCAGACGATTGTTCACAATTTTCCATAGTTGCTAATAGAAAAGAACAAATCTATAGTTTCTAGTAAATGGAATCGTTCGATAATTTAGAAATTTACCAAGTTCAAAATTTAGAACTTTAGAAAATATATAAATTCGTTTAACCATTCGATCTTCCTTAAGTTTTTAAAAATTTTAACTTTTCACAACTTATCGAATTATAAATGAATAAATTCAGTACTTTATGAATTTTTTCAATCTTCACTATAAATTAACATGCAATTTGGTCAAGTTTAGAGTTTCTTTGTACATTTATGTTTAATTTTTGAAAAAACATTTCTGGAAAGCTGATTCATAAATAGGTAAGTTATCGCAATTGATAACTAGAAAATATAGAAAATTGAATGGCTTCTCGATAAAAAAATAATATTATTGTTTTCCCGGAAGATCGTTTACAATTGTACATAGTTTGAAAGATCATTGTATCTTCTGCGAAAAAACAATTTCATTATTTTTTTATCAAGAAACAATTCATTTTTCCATCTTTACTCGTTATCTATTGTGAGAACTATTTTATTTATAAATCATCTATTTTCAGAAATATTTTTACAATAATCATGGATAAATGTCGAAAGAAATTATAGACTTGACCAAATTGCATGTTTATTTATATTGTAGATTAGAAAATTTAGAAGCACTGAAATAATTTACTAGAAACTATAAATTTGTTCTTTTTTCATATAAAATATTAAAAATTATATACAATCATCTGTAAAAAAAATTTCAATATTTGTTCATACAGAAATAATTCAATTTTATATTGACTTCACTATTTATTCACTGCGAGCACTACTTTACTGGCAATAATTGCATGTATCATCGTGTATCATGCGGTATCGTGGGAGCACGCGAGTATTCAACTGAAACGAATATGACTCTTTACGAGTTGCGATTACCCCGTAAGGGATTATGGTTTATTGATACAAAAAAGAAGTAGGAATTTGACATGTATTACACACAAACATAATAGCTTAGTGTGGAAACTATAAATCACCTTCAACAATAATGGAAAAAATAAGAAATCAATAACTCCATTATTTGCCTTGAGTCCTGTCCATAATACTTGCTGAACAAGGCCTACACCAATCATCGAGTTTCAGTATTTTCTTTCAAATATTTCATGATCAACATTATTATTATACCATTAGGAGAGTAGTCAGTTGGTCGTGGGGGCTAAGGCATGAGCTTTGGACCCACGCTACTGTCTGGTTGTGGGTCCGATTCCCGCCTCGCACTCTGGAAGAGCTTCGGCGGGCCACGGAGAGTCGTGAGCCCGGTACCTCTAGAGTTCTTTAGGTTCTCCAAGTATTAAGTAGCTGTTGCTCTTGGTGGTTCGGAACCCACCGTAAACTGTAGGTCCCCAATTAGGCCAGATCCCTTTCGGGGTTAACTTAACTCATAAACACTTTATTATTGTAAACGAATTATTTTTGGTTTAGTCGAACACTGAGGAAGGCACCAGCCTCCTGCAGGAATCTGTTAGACATTTCTACATAACTGACCAAACAAGAACTAGTCAAGTTATAAACAAAATAATTCCCAAAATCTGACCTCAATTATGAAATATGTTACATATTAACTTAAGGAGGTATTTTTCGGAGGACGTTGATTTTATTTGGCTTAAAATCTAAGAGTGTGGGAAAAATACCCATGAAGATATCATTCAACAATGGTTACAACGGCACATGTCGCCGAGTGGGCTCAAAAGGGTCCCAACGTGGTAGAAGGGGGTTGTCGAAATTTGATATACAAATTCTTGACGCAATAACGGATAATGCCGTATTTATGTTTACCAAACAAAAAGAGAATTTCCAAAATTTGTTAACTGGGTTTCAAATATAGGGGAGGAAAACAAACAGGGACTTAGTAAACACGTCGCACGTCAAGATCAATAGTGTGACAACCGGAAAGAGTCGATTTTTGAGTTAGCTCTACCACAGGATGTAGAATTTCAAGCCCTTCAATTCGCGAAAAGAGTGATTATCCTCAGTGCGAGAGGTAAAAATGTCAACTTGAATTTAGCAATTACTTCAATCGCTTGATGTAAATATGTGAAAAGTTACAAATAAAATAGCGGAAGGTAAGTGAATGATGGAAATAACTATGATTTCGCTTATTTTCTTCAACTGGAAAGTTCTCACACACAATATTAGAAACTATAGAATATTAAAATGCCTTAGCTTAGCTTCCTTATTTCGATACTCTACAATCTAATTTTTTCAAATTTCGAAGCTTTGCAACTAAAAATTTATATGATTACCGGATTTTCATTTTCTCAAAGTTAGAAAATTTCAAGTTTTTTCAAAATGAAATACTATTGGGGATTCTGTTTGAATATCACTGTGTCTTGAATAAAAAATTTGGATCTTCTACTCTATACAGACCTACCCTTTCATAAGGGATATCGCAGCAAAATCTGAATTAGTATTCAAGGTTTGGGATCATGTTTTTTGCTTGGAACGAAAATGTAAAGACTGATTTTTTCCCATCAGAAAGTGATGTGAGTATGTTGTAACGGAACTCGCAGTGTCTTTTTTGGATCTTTTTTTTCCTTTGTTTATAAAGCACGTGATGGCGTACCTTTGATCTTGGTCGAGGAGCAACAAGAGCAGCGTCGACAATTGAAACAACTCAGAGTGCACTCTGCGATGAAGGCTTCGTCAAGATTTAAGAGTGATACTGAGGGGTTAAGCCTAATGAAGACAAAACACCATTGATACAGGTTTGAAATAAAGTAGATGCTTCATAACCGTCTTTGGACTTGGAAATACTTAAACGAAGTCAAATGAACTACTGTTTTCATTTAAGGAATAATCCAGTTCATGAAACAAAATTCTACACGTTTTTATAATAAAAATAGGTTGGAATAATTGTATGAATTTTCAAATGATTTTCAAGAATATCGGTGATTACCAAAAATATGACCACTTTGGATCTCAATCATTTTACAATCCTGCTATGTAGAATAAATTTTCCCTATAATGATCTCTTCAAACTACTTACATCACAGCAAAATCGAGTCAAGTTTTTGGATTTCAAAAGGCTTTGTTTAGTAATAATAAATGAGAACAGTAAAAAAATGTCTTCTCAGGAACTAAATCTATTGGTGAAATACTTGAAATTCAAATGGTATAGTATAATATTTGAACTTTGAGGATACGTGATAGAAGTCACGTCAAAATTTGTCCAGAAGTATCTCATCTGGTCACGCCTCATTGCTATTTCTGGATCAAATTTGAAAAAAATTTTCTCAAATTATTTATAATGTATAGGATATCCGGTAATGCCACACATTAATTTTGTATACTATCAAGAAAGAGGATATTCCAATCGCCGAAGTCGAAATGATATGAATCGTAGAGATGGTCATTTTTTCCATATTTTCAAAACCTTTTACCTCATCCATATGTATTCTAAAAAGATTTTTCAAATTCTTATCTTATCGTGGTCGTATGTCGCATAACACAAAGACTGGTGAGGAACGTAGTTTTGACTGGAGTCCTCATCTTTTGTTAAATAAATAATTTCTGCACGTCAATATCGCAAAAAGTAAGGTTAAACCATTACAATTCATTTGAACCAGAACTGACGTTTCTCAAATCAAAGGAAAAAAAACTACAGGGAAAAAAGGTACTAAAGGTTGGCCCATGTAGTCAAGGTTGGACCACCACCAGAAAATGATTCAGAGAAACTTTGATGAATGGAAACAATGATTTCTTCATTTTGCTATTATTTTTTCTACAATCTCACATAGAAATGAAGTTGGAAAATTGTCGACGATAATTCCCTTCTCGCTTTTCCGCTTATGTCTGGAATCCCTCTTGAATCTTTGATCAATCTTCTCGATGAAAAATGTAATACTTGTCCAAAAGTTTGGTCAAGTTTTGAATAAATTGTAGAGAAGAATTACTCTCAGTTATCTTATTATTTTCCCTTATATTGTAAGAATATTTGTTGTCTGACGTGTTAGACTTTAATGTCAGTTCGGTAAACTGAGAATCGCGTTGCGTCTCCCACCACTTTCCCATTCTTTCAGGATCGAATACAAGTATTAAGCACCTTGGAGACACTTTTAATTTGCAAGAAGTTGTCCAATTTGCAACTCACTTACTAATAGTCCTTGCTATTCTCATTATATATTAATTGATATTAGTTGTAAAATCACAATTCAAAGTTCACATAAGAAATTATAAAATTGATTACTCTTAACTATGATGATTGTTGTAAACGATCTTTTGGGAATTATTTTCAACTTGATGTTTTCCCAAGATTGGAATTTCCTCTAATATTTAAGTGGCTGAGAATATATTTAAAAATAAGAATAGACGTCCGGAAAGGTCTGTCTCCGATTTTCTTTGGGTTCCGTATACTTATGTATTTTGATGCGCTGGTTACGAATATGATAGTAAAAATTGGGGCAAATCTAATTTTTATGGTGAAATCATGAAAAAACTATGAAAATTATCGTTTTTTTTGCGTTCATCTCAGCTAAGATGGAGAATTCCAAAAAGTATTTTAAACGAAATTTGTACTTTGCATTGAATTACACATTTTTGCATATAAACTTCTTTTCTGCGAGTGATAGTTTCCGAGAAAATATTAGAAATAAATCGATTTTGGCTACTTCTGGATACGGGTCTGCTACAGTTTTTAAAAAATTCCTGAACGCAATCTTCACGGGTTTCAATTCCGGTTCATCAAGATTGACGTGATACAAAGTTTTTGAACCAGATCCGTGTTCAGCACGGAAAATCCATTTGGACGCCTTAGGTGCGATCTCATTCACAAAACTCATGCAGGGCAGTGATATAATTCGGAATTTATTATTGTTAGGAATATCTGTAGAAATATTTATAAGTAAGGTAAATACAAATCTGGAAAAACACCAGAATGGAAAATTTGGCTGCTGAAATTGTTTATTTTATAACAATGATCATTGGTATTTATTTATAGATTTTCTGGAGTAAAATTTACTTTTCCAACAATACAAAGCATTTTCAGCTATAGTAAATACTCTTTGATCGTTAATATTTCCGACAAATTGTTTCCCAAATTCATTTATAACAATAAAATCATTAAAAAAAATTGATATTTCTGTTCTATGTACAGTTTTTGATGAAACCTTAAGTAATGACTCTCCTGGAATGAACATTCTTGAAATTTTTTGTTAACTTTTTAATATTACTTAATTTCGAACGCTTTGAAGTTGGTTAATTGTAAAAAATCAATTTGGGAGTTCTTTAATTTTCCTTTGCTCCTAATATTATCAGGGAGATCTAAGTAGAACTGCTTTCCTTCTACCATTGTTCAAGTCTTCTTGACGTTATTTTATTTATATATTTGAATTATTTTTATATTTTGGAATGAAAGATGTTCTCAGAACAGGAATCGATAAAATTACCATCTCAAATCAATATATTTTCATATTGTTATTATTTTTCTATTCGAAATAATGTAAATTCAAATTTTCTCTTAAACATATAGTCCATTTTTGGAGTCTATTATTCAAAAATCATTCTGTTTTGAATATTCAGAGTTGAAATTTAATACATTTTATGGATTTCCCATTCAAAAATCATCCATCTTTATGACTTTTAATGAAAGGTGTATTAAGGGTAAAATTACTCAATGATAAGATAAGTAATTTCCGTCCTATTCATGAAAAACAGTAAAAAAAATTTAGAAATCCGCCCACCGCTTGGGCACAAATTCATCGCGCGCGAAGCGTGTGGCTCGCTTCTCTCACACGCTAGAGCACGCCTATAGCGCGTCTGTCAGATCTCGCGCTTTGCACTCGATGATATATTTATCTTGCGCTACGCGTTTGGTCTACGTTCTTTCCTACATTTTTGTATAGTGCTTTTGAATTTGAGAGACAGAATATCGACTATCGTAATTTCAAGATTGTGAATTCTTTTTTGTTGAAGCTTCTTCGTCTCTAGCGAATACATTCTCATAGCGAGTCTCGTGCTGCGCACTTGACGGAAATTTTACCGAAACGAAAAATTTTCTATACATATGATCTTTGCCTCTAACGCATTTAAGGAGTTATATACCTTTGAGCTAGAAAAATTCATGAATTATCTACCATTTTTTAGTAAAAAAAACGAAGGAACGAAGGAATTTGTTGTTCAAATTTTTTTGCACCAATGGTAACGATTTCTTCGTAACAATTGAATTTTCAAAAATTTGATTATGAGTATTTCGACTTAAATAAATTAAAATCTTCTTCCAAATGTAACTTTTTTCGCTAGCGAACGAGATAAAACAATAAACTATAGTTTCTTTTTTATTACATGCCTTTTTGATAAGCCGTTCCGAAAACATCATGGCCACCGCAAGCGAATAACGAAAAGACGCGTCACCGGGCAAGAGCTAGAAAGTGCACATTTAATCGAATTTGCGGATAACAAATTTTTTACAAACATTTTGAAACATGTACTTTCGTTCTATATCCAACCCTTTTTAAACTAACAAAGATTAAAAATTTAAAAAAATTGTAGAAAATTGATGCATTTTTTCTGGCTCAAAGGTATATAACTCCTTAAGTTATCTCATATTACTTTACGTATCATGTACCTCGTTTGTTTTTAACCTTATAAGTAAGCCTTTTTCCAATAATATTATTATTACGAATGAAGCAAAAACCACGCGTGCCATCAAAAACAAAATTAAATAATTTATAGTTCTTTCAAGAGAACGATTGATAAAACATTTGTAGATATTTCTAAATTGAAGAACGGACGTCTATTTGTTTTTTTCTTTACTTCTGCCGTTTGTCCTAAAATAAAAATTTTCCATTTTTTATATAGTTTCTTATGGACGAAGCAAAAACTACTTGTCCTTTCGAAAAGTGATTTATACCAAATCGGTAGATCTTTTTTGGTCACAAGCTGAAGGAGAAACGATTAGAGAAAATTTCTACATCAGAAAAAGATATACAAATGTGTTATTTATTGTTTTCCAACAGATAACATAGTTTTCATTCCAATCAGGAAGAATTTCTTTAAGAATGAGATCATGCATTTTTCGAGAAAATGACAAAAGGTGAGACAAAAAATTAAAAGATTTTGTCCATCCAAAAAAGGTTTCACAGAGTTCGAAATAATCATTTTTTGAATGGAAAGCGTAGTTTCTGGATTCTTCGTGAAAAACGGAATAATTGAATTTTCGGACAAGCGACACAACTTATGAAAGGAATGATGCAACAAAAGTTCTCTTCAAAAAAATGAGCTATAAATGAGGAATGAATGAGCTATGATATATTAGAGGTAGGGATACGTAATGCTGAAAAGATCGCGTTTTGGACAAATTTCACTCGAGCGCGCAGCACGAGAGACGCGATGAGAATGTTTTCGTTACAGCCGAAGAAGCTTCAACAAGAGAGAACTTACAAGCGCGCAATAGGACTGTGTCCATGCAGCAGGCAGATTTTATCAAATATTTTTATTGCTAATTTTTGGGTAGAACAAGAAATAATCCTTTAATTTCAAAGAGTTGAAATTTGTATTTACCTCGATTCCAACATTGAAAATGTGATTTTTCAACTTTCAAAGATTTTAAATTCAAAAAAGAAAGTGGAGGAGGTATGTAAAGATGGCAAGATTGAAGATAGGCGGGAGTTTGAATATTCACATAGTTAAAATATTGAGCAAAAAGGAGGAGAGAGAAATTATGAGGGATAAAAAGCACTGAAAGGGAGGAGAGAAAGAATTGAGGAGGCAAGGGGGGCAAGGTCTTGATAGGCATAGGCATCTTATGGGTGAACAAAGAAGCATGGATCTAGAACAAAGAGAGAGAAGAGCTAAAAGCTAAAGAAAAACAAGCAGAAGAAGCAGGGTTTCTGTAAGAGAAACGAAACTAAAAATAGAGTTGGAAAATGAAAAGAACGAAACGAGAAAAGTAAGGGTAGCTTCTTGAATTGTGTTGAGGTTTTAAAAAGAAAACGAAGAATCCTAGAAGGTGGTGAGGAAATGAGCTGCGAGAAAAAGATTGGGAGGCCTTTTAATGGATGTTACCGAAGCGGCTTATGATAAAGACAAAAAGAGCACGAAAGGAGCATAAGGGGGGGGGGAGGAGAAATGAAGTTGCTATGGTGTCAGGGGTTGAAAGAGAGTTCGTCAAAGGTGGAAGAGTGGACGGGAGAGAAGAAAATGTTGAGATGGTAATGGTGAGAAAGGTAAAAGTAGAGAGAGAGAGAAGGTGGCTCGTTTACGTATGTTGAGGAAACGTAGAAGAGGGAGTTAAGGGAGGATGGAAAATTGTAGATTATTAAATGAAGGAAAGGAATGTGGAATTCGTGTTGATGGGGGGGGGGGGGGGGGCGGGGCGAAGTTCTTGGGCCCGAAGGGCTAGGGGGTAAAATATGGGTTGAAACAAGCGAGATTCCTGGGAGAGGGTCGAAGCACAGAGAAAACGTTAGGGAGTGTAGAACACTATTATAACCAGTGGGTGTGGCGGGTTCGTTAATTCGGAATAGAAATACTATGTGGAATAGATAGGGAGAAATTACGTTTTCAGGCAAGGGGAACCCTGCAATGGGAAGAATCCTGACAAGAAAACGAATAGGAAGCTGATGATTAGGATGCAAGTGTTCAATAAGATAAGGGTGCTTTCATAAACCACGTTGCCCAATTTTTGCCACTTTTTGACCCCTCCCTCCATGTGGTCCACTGTGTCAATATCAATGACCCCCTCCCCTCTCCCCCTCCAAGGATGCTTTGTGGTTTTTTTTCCAATCCTTGGTAAACAAAAACAAAACAAATAATTATGAGGGTAAACCAATTTTAATTCTTTTTTAACAATCGGAATAAAAAAAATCGCGACAACAGCAACTTATGTGAGGTACTGATAACAGGGGATACGCGGCTCTGACTTACACCCCCCCCCCCCTAAAGAAGCCGAATGGTTTATGGAAGGCCTCTAGGCTCCGAGAATCCCCCTTTAATAATTACTGTCAGATGCTGAGGCACAATACGGGGTAGGAGGAGGAATGAAGGGAAGTTTTAGGAAAAAAGAAGAGAGAGCTGAGGGATGGAAAAGTAAAGATTATTTCGAGAAACAATGGAAAATGAAGTGCTACAGAGTCGAGAAGAGGGAAAAGAAAACATGATGCTGGGAAAAGCTGACAGAATAATCAAGGATGTAAGGGGGTAAGTATGGCCAAAAGAAAATAGAGCAGGGGGGAGGAAAAGCAAGGGTAGTGGGACGATAAATGGAGATAGGAGAGAAGGGAAATGGAGAAAAGGAGAATAAAGAAAAGAGGAAAGGAAACTGAATAGGAGAAACGAAATTTCGAGAGAATAATGAGTTAAATAAGACAGAGCGACAAATACATGAAAGAGGTCGAGCAAGCGGTCAAGGAGACGATGGAATGGGAAGTGTTGAAAAAGTGGGAGGAAGTAGAAAGGGTATAAATAAGGAAATCAGGATGCAGTAGTAGACAAAGTATTCTGAAAGACTACTAAGGGACGTGAAATATAGAAGAGAGATGGGAGGAAGAAAGTTGACCGTGAAAGACGATGATAACGGATAAGGTATCAGTAAGAGAGGAATATATCAAGCAATCTCAAGGGGGAAAAGAAACAAGGCAACCAGTGAGGATGGCGTAGAAAACGAGGCACTGAGATATGATGAAGAAAGAGTGAGACAAGAGGTGTGGAGGATTTGCAATGAGATTAACAGAGGTGAAGGGTGGCTGGAGGAATGAAAGAAAGGGCTAATGGAACCATCGATCAAAGAAAGAGAAAGAAAACGTGTAAATAAATATGGAGGTATCACGCTTATATCGGTAGGATATAAGTCTAAGCAGAAGTTGTCACTGAGACTCTGGAAATACAAATGGAGGAGAGGGAAATTATATCACACAACCCACAAGGTTCAGGAAAGAGATAGGGACCTAAGACAACATCTATGTTCCTAATTTTCCAGTCGATAGGAATTTGAGTCCTCAGTAATGGTTGCCCTGATCAGCATTTGACACCATGAGCAGGAGGGTGTTATTAAAGTTCATGAAAGAGAGGAGTCGATTTGAGGTTCATAGAGAGCCCTCTCCTGATGAGTATCCTATCAGCAGACTTGGAGGAAAGGATGAATAAGGAGAAAGGAGAGGAACAGATTTTGGGAACAGGTAAACTTCATATACAAGCGTGTACCTACGATGTGGTTTCAGAAGTGGATAATGAAAGAGGCTAGAGTCTTATAATAAGAGCGTTTGGGGAGTATGTCAGAGAAAAATATTTGACAGTGAAAGAGACTAAGCCTAAGATAATCTTTTTTTGGAGAGGAAACTGTAGAGTAGAGTGGAGTAAGAATCAAAGATTCATGAAGAGGAGGTGGAGATGGTGCAAGAGTATGCTACTTAGATATTCGGTCTAATGCGAGAGGACGAACTGATCTGCAAGTGAGGGAGAGTTTGTCATGTGCAAGGGAAGTGGAGGGACAAGCGTGAGTGATAGGGCCGGGAAGGTTTGAGGACAAATAAAAGATGAAAGCAAAGATGTCCGATGTGAAAGTGTGGTCGGTGTTGAATTATGAAGTGGAAATCTGGAGATCGAAAGAGGACAAGAGACACAGATCCACGAGTTCTCATGCCTAACCAGGCCTATGGAATTGGTTCAAAAAATGTTGGGGGTCGCCCCGAGAGATTAAAAAAGATGTAGCCTCCGGAAGCTATGCTTACGATGGTTCTCCTAGAACCATCGATCCCGACGCAAACGGGGGTGATACGTCATCCGACTCGTCACTTCCACAACCCCAGAGATGATCGAGTCAGGAAAATCAGTTGATAATCAAAAGTACTCTTAGGAAATTCGCAGTGACACAACCGTACTCACAAAGCACCTGACCATCAGAACACCACACTCACCGGACATTGTAATGACGCCTGAAATGCTGTAAATCTCCAGTCTCCTAGTACATCACAGAGATTACGGAACTCACAACCCTTGGAGTAACGCCTTAGTCAGCTGTCGATCTCAAATCTCCTGTTGCTCGTTGCTGGAAGGAGGCAGGACCAATACCGAGGCGCAGGAAAGATGGAGTCGCTTGGGCAGGGGGGATGGTGCCATCGACTCAATCCCCACTCCAACGGACAACTAACGCTGAACCATTCTGGGCAGTCGTCTTACAGCAGTGTTTTTCAATCGGTGGGTCGTGCCCCTAGGGACGTCGCAAAGCCTTACCCGGGGGGTCGCCGGCTGGAAGAAAAAGTCGAGGTTCTTGCACAAAAAAAAAAAAATTAGCAGAAAGGATGTGCTTGTTTATTTTTCAAAAGTTTATCAAACTGTAATGCTATTTTTGGAACGTTGATAATCAAATAATTTTCTAATTGCATTCTATTTCTATTTTAGTTATAATGTTAACCCTGGAAGAAAATGTAAGTTCACACAAGTATGAAGTGGCGAATTGCACTAATAATTTGAGAGTTTCTTTTGCCAACTCCGGATATTCATGTTTTCTTTTCGTCCAAAAGTACGTCGACACTTTGCGAATGAAATCCTCATTAAAGCATGCGATCAGCAGCTAAATCTAGAAGACATTTTTTCATTTTTGTGGTGACATCATCCAGATCTATTGATTGATCCAAAAAAGGGTTTATAATCCATCTACGCCCATTGTCAACTTCAGGTTGCAAGTCTGGAAAGTATGTCAAAATTTTCTCTTGTAAACTATGCAAGCTCTGTATCATGCAAGGAATGTGAGCCACTGTAAAACTTTGGTCTGTTGCGTTATCTTCAAAAATCTTCTGAACACATGGAAAAGACTCAAACATTTTGTTTTGTAAAGAGGTTGTCCACAAACGAAGTTTTGCGTAAAATGCTTTTACTTTATCTTTAGCTGTTAAGATATTTTCTTCTCTTCCTTGAAGATTCTTATTGAAATTGTTGAAGTCACTGAAAAGATCTGCCAAAAATGCTAATTTCAAGAGCCAAATAGGGTCAGAAAAACGATAAGCATATTCAGATTCAGCATCTTGTAAGGACATCAACCATTCAGCTCTCAGTTCCAAAACTCTTGTCAATACAGGTCCTTTGGATAGCCACCCGACCACTGTGTGATAAAGGAGATTTTGATTAAGCAAGCTCAAATCTTCACAAACGATTCTGAATAGCCGGGTTTGCAAAGCTTTACCTTTGATAGAATTCACATTTTTAATTACCTCCTTGAGCCTGTCATTTAGGTCAGAAGGTACTACCTTAGCAGCTAGAGCCTGTCGATGGAGAAAACAGTGTGTCCAGGATATGCTGTGCTTTATCGTTTTTTATTTTGCAATGAGTCCGCTATTTTTACTATTCATAGCTTAAGCGCCATCGCTACAAATAGCGATACATTTCTTCAAGCAAAATGGTAGCTGTTCTTCAATTTTTAGACTACTTATTCTTGGATATCCTTGGTCATATCGTTTATTCTGCGTGAAATAGTATTTTCAGAAAGTAGTATGTTTTCTAGTTTGTTTGCCTATGCTTACTGACCATAATTTCAGCCATATCAAGTGCTGCTGACAAAATAAAATTTTCGGCAATCGTATGTGGTTTCCCTGCTTTAGCAACTCGATATGCGACTTTGTAGCTATAGCTAATAATGTTGACTTGTTGACACTGGATGCCTGGAAATAGGCCAAAAAATATAAAAGTGAATCATCAATGAAAATTAAGGACACAGAATCTTTGCACACCGAAATTAAGTTTAATCAAAAGTAGTATGCAAACAACAAAGAAATAAACATCATAAGACATCAACAGTAAAAAAAGCAACAATCAAAATAGAGTTGCTCCAAGCTTACCGCCTAATTGCAATCAGAATCTTAACAACACTTCGTGGAGACTAGGAAAACATTAAATTATTACTTACCTGAGTTATAGTATTTCGCTGCTGACTGAGAGCTTACAACTTTCGTTCAAAGAAATCCAACGGCTTATCAGCTTTTTTTTTATGCTTAGTTGTGAGAGGCGGCATGAGCTTTGACGGTTTCATACTCTCACGTGATAAAACATCGCCGCAAATTACACATTGAGGTTTATCATTTATGACTGTGAACCCGTGTTTCAAATAACTGTCATCGTAATGTATATTTTTTTCGGATTCAATTCACCATCATTGCTATTGACACTCGTACCAGATGTTGAAGGCTGCGATCTTTTGAGAAATGTATCCATTTTACAAACGCGTGGAGTGAGCAGAAAAAAAGTGACGTCCGTTATCATCGGTAACTGCGCTTAACTGAGTGAGTTGAGAGTTGAAACAAAAGAACATTGCGCATGATGAGAGAAGACAAGGTGTCGCAACACTTGTGACGAGTTTACGAAGGTTATTGCGCATAGTGGCTAACGGGCCGGCCATATTGTTCTTTTCATTAATTTATTTCTTTGGCTTTCTATGACGCAAGGGAGTCATCAGAATATTTCAACCTGTGAAGGGGCCGCGAAATCAAAAAGATTGAAAAACACTGTCTTACAGTGACAACCTTTGTCTACTTGCCGTACGCGACGAGAACTTGCTGGTCAGCGCCACTGTCGAGAAGGAACTGAACTGCATAAGAGAAGCGTGCACCTGCCATTGGTGGGAGAGCACGTGAACGCCGGCCTCCCCACTCCTGCCGGTTGATACCGTGAAAACTCAAACTATAATGAAGCTATGAATGACACAAAACACCGCAAAACCGCAGCCGCAAATCAAATCTAAACCTCACTTCGACAAAAGCCAGCAGCAACATATAAATAATAAACAGTGGAAATTTGGAGCTGTTGAGGTTATATGCTCAGGCAAAAAATAGAAGGAGAAGACAATTATGCTCGGGTAATTGGGATGATCATGGAATAGGAACGTTAGAGAATTGAAATGAGGAAAGGAGAGGTGCAAAACAAGGATCGAGTATTGAATGCGAGTAAAGGGTAGAGAATGACAGGAAACATTTAAAGAGATGGACGAGAGGCAAGGAAAAGAAAGATAAGAGTAAATTTTGGAGTCTAGGTATAAGAGCTGGTATGGGATCTTCAAGGAGGAAGGTGAGCCCAAACACTTGGGGAAAAAAGAAAACAGGGAAAATGGGATAGAGGGGTGGGATTCAGAATAAGGGATGGGCTAGGAGTATGTAGTAAAGAAGGTGTATAGGTGTCGAAGGGGGAAGAAAGAGTGTGGAGGAGAGAATGAAACAAATTTTGGATGTGAATAGTCAAGGAAAGAGATGTATAAAGAAGCTAGAAGGAAGTAGAGAGATACATGGTTAAAAGGAATAAGGAAAGGTATATAATGATTCCATAAGGAGGAGAAAATTGAAGTACATTAGCGTAATTGTAGTAGAAACTCCAGAATAATAGGGGTAAGGGGAAAACGGAAGCCTAGGACAAGGTCACCAAGTTTTTGAGTGTCCAGAAATGAATAAGTTTTTTGAATAAGGATATACGTATATGTATATGCCTACGTAATGATTGTGTGAAGACTCTTGAACCCATAGATAGAAGAGAGCATGGATAAATAAAGAAAAATATTTTGATTATGTTTATAAGCCTTCTCTTTAAAGTTATTTGAAAATATCATATCCTGTTCGTTCTCCAGCATATCGAGGATCCATGTGTGGCATTCTTTACTCGTGTGTGCAAGTTCAGCCATGCAGAGAGCACATGGTGCATATTGCAGATTATACAGGCGCACGTGCATTCGGAACCATTTTCGTTGGTATGCAGGGGAAGTCGTAGCATATGCGACGATATGTAGAGATACAGAAACTTGATATTGCGTCCTTTTTGAAAGTTTTGAAAGACCCTTTCAATGTAGATGCTATTACTCGTCTCCTGCATCGCCTTTACTGAAAACATCCCAACCTCCCTAAACCTTCCTTCATCCAAAAACCTCCATGTATTAAACTTATCCACCCCTTCTGCTATTGCATCCGTGCGTACTTTATTAAAGATAATATCTCTTATACGAGACCGATATGGTACTCGTATCAACAGAGGCGTAATATTTTTTATACAAAAGATTACACTATCTTGCTGTGAAGGCGAGAAGATATCAAGTTTTAAGAGATATCAGAGGAAACAAAAGGTCTTGTTCAAGTATATATACGTTACGTGTAACCTTTCATTGCTTTTGCTAATAATTCTGTTTAATGGAAATTTTACAGTTTCCTTATTGAATTGAAATATTTCTCAGGTAATACAGTTTTTCAGAAGGCACATCACTATCAATGAATAGAGCTCATGCAAATGTGATGAGTGACATTGATCCTATGTCATAGATAATAAGTTTGTATGAGGAGGAAAAAAATTATTCATGATATCGATATCAGTAACACGTAATCTGATTATCAGATTGTGTAAGAGTAAACTGTCATTGTTGATCCGTGTATTTTCTTCACAATAACTTCAGAATCTCTTCTTTGAATTAAAAGATCTCAACATCGAAGGTATCAAATTTTTATTGCTGCGATTTTCTCGGCCAAGTAGTGATACATACTTTTCCTGAATTACGAAAAAATACATTCCATGCTTCTATTTCTTCAGGAAGATAAGAAGAGTAAACATTTGTTCTCCTAAGCTTTCTAAAATTTTGTAACGTCTCACGTCAGCCTAAAGTTATTTTTGAAGTTTTGGAAAATGGGAATTTATTTAAAGTTGAAAGAACTATGGAATATATAAAAGAAATTTATTTGCACATTTTGTAAAAATTTATAGAGGTCGCGGGAAATCGTGTAAATTTACAAAATGTTGAGAAATGTATGTGGATGCATGAGAGATAACAAACATTCCATTTTTATACGAATTTTGGAAATTTGTTTAATTTTGTGAAAATTTGTGGAAATTCATGATTCATAAATAACTTCGATACATCAATGCGAATTTATTAGGGTAATTTATTAGGGAAATTCGTTGAAGTAAGTTGAAATTTATAAAGATTCTTCGAAAGTTGTGAAGATTTTTAGAGGTCTCAGGGAATTTTAAAATAATCAGGAGGATGATGGGAAACTATGAAAGTTGATGTAATGTCGAGTTTTACTTAGGATTCGGAATCGTCATATTGTTGTTGTTTTGTAGGTTTATTATCTCGGGACAGTATCCAACCTGCTTTTTTTTATTACCTCCGAATATCAATTTATTTTCTGCTGCAATTTGTTGTCGATAATTGATTTAACGGAAAATCATTATTAGAAATAAATAGAGGGAAATGAGATAATAGAATAGAGGTGGAGCTTCAAAAATTAAAGAAATATGTATCAATTGTATGATTATGATAGAGTTTGAAAAATTATTAAAATTACATGAAGAAAAATAGTTCAAATATTTTTTATTTCATATTTCTCCCTTTTTATGATTTATGAAAACATCAATATCCTCTGACATACCTTGGAAGAAAATTCTCAACTGAGCGTACACAATCGATCTGGATTTTTTTTGGAATATGTTCTAACGAGATTTCTTTTGCCTTCCCAAATTTCCTTTCGGAAAGTTTTTTCAGTGTTATTCTCAATGGATACGGAGTCAACAAATATCAATTCAAAAGTTCGATTTCACTTATCTTTAATGTACTTTTTTTGAAGCTGTCTATTTTGGATCATTTTGAAATAATTCAACTCTCAATTATGTCAAGAAAAGAAGTTTTTTTTTATATTTATAGTCATTTTTGGTGAAATTTAATTTCGGTACTCGAGGTATCTCAGTTGCTGGAAAGTAAAAATCATAATAATGAATGATTATTGAATATCCTAATCACGAATCAGGACCTTTCAATAATTCAATCCACATGGTAGAAAACTAATAAAACTAATAAGTAGTAGCGGAAAATTGTCCAGGGATGGTCCTGAAATAAAAAATCTCAAGCTAAGGCGTAAACAACCGTGCCTAAAGCCAAATGGCACCTGGGTTTGGTGTCCTTTACGGTATCTCCAGCATAACGGGCGACTTAGGAAGAATCAGCAGTTTCTTACTGACCTATCGCGCCTCTTTAGCGATCCTCCTGTTCTTATCAAAAATCCACCTCAGTCTGAGGATGTCGGAAAATTTTGGAGAGAGATTTACGTAGTGAAACAAACATTGAATGAAGGCACTGAGAACATCATACGTTTCAAGGAGCTATGCGATAACCTCATAATATCCGAGAGGGAATGCCCACCAATCACTGTACTGAGCAGGTAGAGAAAGCATTTAGAAGCACAAAGAACTTCTCCGTTGTTGATCCAGAATGTATTTAAAACTTTCGATAAAAGAAATCACTTATAAAAACCAACGTCAAACCCGCATTTTCAACCTCATATTTGACGTGAGAGATCCCCATTCCGCAGTAGCTGATGTTAGGACGAACTGTACTCCTACCAAAGGAAGGCGACTAAACGAAACGAAGAACTAAAGGTAGAGGACTGTTCTAGATAACTTGTATAAGATCTCAACTCTTGTCCAGAATGACAGGATTGTTTGGATAATTAGACCAGCATGGAATGAGATTCACAAACAACAAGGATTGAAGAGAGGCGCAGCAGGCTGTCGAGAACACCTGCTGGTTGACAGGAGTGTCTGCAAAGAAGCTGGGAACGAACAATGCAATCTGTCAGAGGCCTAGATTGATTGCCAGGAGCCTTATGATTCAAATCCCCATAGACTGATACTATAACTTTTGGAGAACATCGTGTGAATTCAACTTCGGAATCAGTAGATTTTGATGCCAACTAACTATAAATAGAGTTTTATTCCCCTATCTTCCAGGTAAAGCGGTCCATTTTAACCCCTTAGTATCATAAAATAAATTGGAAATCACTGCTTTTCTCGGCAGCCAGGAGGATGCAACTTCTTTCACAGTTATATGTCATCAAAATCCACTAAATTTATGCGTTAGATTTTAGGTAATAACATTCTGGATTCTTGATCTAAGTGATCTTGGTCTTTTTTGAACTAATGATCGTGAGCATAAGGTTACTCATATATATCCTTTATGGATGACTTGAAGATATATGCTCCAGGAAAAGATCATCTACAGAATGTTCTAAGAATCGTCGGGGGGGCAGACACGAGAAATCGCTATAGACTTGGAAATGATTAGGTGTGCCAAGATTCTTCTGAAAGACAAACGATCTGCAAGTGTACGTAGGGACCCTCATCTTGTGTACGGAAGTGCTGTTAGACATCTTTGCACTTGAGAGTCCTGCAAATACCTTGGCATGCCTGGGGGCCACATTCAGGAGTTTCCCCGAAGCAGGGACAAACACCGTCTCCTACGCATTTGGTCACCTAACCTATCGTCGTCAAACAAGATATCTGCGGATAACATGCTTCCCGTTCCAGTTCTACACTATTACTTTAGAATGGTTTTATGAAAAAAAACGAGCTCATGGCTCTCGATATCACCATTTGCAAGATATTGCAAGTGAACATAAGCTTACATAACAGCTCGTCTGTTCCGCGCTTATACATCGCACGCTGTGAAGGCGGATGCGGACTTCTGAATCACCAATACCTTTACAACTGAATTATCCTAAGCACTGCTCACATTATCGCAATGGTCAGGAATCACAAAATAAGTGGGGAAGGAGCGTTCCCTCACAAAGCCGCGGAGCAGACAGCTGAGACCCTTGGTCTGAATCTCAACATCAGAAGTAATGACAGTGCATTCCTCCATGAATATCGTTTACTTCTAAAGCACCGGTAATTGAAGCGGAGGCCAAGAACTTCTTAAACAACATGAAAACAAGGTATTGCATGGTAACCTTTCCCAAATTATAAAAGATCAATTCTTGTCATGAGTCGACGTTTTCGGAAGCTCAAATCACCTGGACTCGATTCAGGTACGAGAAGTTTCACTACCGCGTGTCAGGAGGGTGTGATTCCCACCTTATCATACCGTGGCAACATATTACGTCAAGGCGTTTCCAATGATAGGTGCTGAGCATGTCTTTACCTCCCTGAGCACTTATTGCATATACTACCATCTTTGTCGGCATTGGCTGCGACCCTGCTCTGACAGACGCTCCAAGGGAGATGGAGTCAATTGTTGAGACTGAGCAGTGCCGAATCTACTGGAACTACAAATTTTTCGACAGAAGTCCCTATCCGACACGCAAGACCTCACATTGTGCTC
>WSXT02152554.1:0-10236 GCA_011762715.2 Neuroterus valhalla
GTGGAGATTTCATAAATTCCGCGAAAGTCGATTTTCACATAAAACCAATATCTTCTCATTATGATGAGAATGTAATACTGGTTTCATGTATGTATCTCGTTTGACCGGTCTAGCTTCTGATGCGTTTTTAAAGTGATACACGTGCATCATCTGGAAGTTTGGGTAATTTCGGAATGGGCTTCGAGCTCTGCGGTTTTTGAGAGGCATCCTGTGCAGATCCATGTTATGTTCATTCCCTGGCTGTCATTTTCGAACCGTCATCCGGTCAGATTCTCATCGGTCCTCCAAACTAGTTATTTGGTATTCCACAACCACCATCCCTCTCTTGTGCAAATGTGCATTCAGAGATTGTCAAAGCGACAGGGAACACTTATCTCTCTAAGGGTTGTACATGCATAATATAATGTATAATATGGGCAATTCTCAACAGACGGAACACTTCCTTGTTCAAGGGATTAATCATCAAAACTATTGATCGTATTGTCAAAGAAGAAATCCCTAGAAATGTTCCTCTTAGTCTTACAGCATAAAAAACACAAAAGAAAGAACGCATGTTGTTCACTACTTTGCATGTGTTTGTGGAAAATGTTACATAGGTCAAACAAAAAGACCCCTTCACGTGAGACTTTATGAACACATTGATAGCGTTCGATTGAATTATGATAACGTCCTTAGTGACCATTAACTTGATAACCTGATACTGATATATACAATACTGATCACTATTTGAGTATTTTATATGGGATGGTATTGCAGTTCTCCGTCAAAGGAATTATGAAGTTAAAGCTGCTCTAACTCTATACACTCATTCGAGCACGTAATTCAATTTTCTATCGAATTTGATATTTTTATATCCTTGGAATCGTCTTAGAAATAAGCTGCATCTAATAGTCCACAAAAAAAGAAAGTCTTAAAGTCTTTACATCTTCAGTACATTTTTTAGTTACAGTTTTTTTCTGAAATTTTCAAGTTGCTGTCAACTCTTTACTCGGAGTAAGATAATAATAACCCCAATGGAATAAACGCAATTATTTAAACAAACAGTTTTTGTTTGAAACTATCTTATCTTACAGTGATGCAAGAATGTTGCGGTTTTTCTTCTTGAATTTTCCACTTGTTGTCCACTTTTTACTTAAAGTCAGGTAATAATTGATTTGAGCTCATAAAACTATGTTGTTTAACAATGTATTACTATTATTCACAACTAATTCGTTCCTATACTGATGCTGGGAAGTTACAGCCCAATATTTCAATTTAGGCGTAATATAGACAATATTATGTACTTGAATATGATTGCCCATGAAAATCGTTTCATGATTATTTGATAAATAAACGGCAATCATTCGATAACTAGAAATAAATTTTTAGGTTTGATGTTCGCAAAGCCTCAATAAGAACAATCCATAACTTTTGTCAAAACTAAGAAAAAGTCTAAGAAAATTTTGCGTACTTCAATTACACAGCCACACAAAAAATATAGTTTTGTAACTTTTAACGAGACACATGTTTTTCTATGTATTTGGAGTCGACTGGACACGCTGAGCGCCCTCCAAGAAAGTGGGGAGGGCATGCGTGGTGTGCGTCGCACAGTGGTGCCTTGTATATGGAAGATAGGGACATAGTGAGAAAAAAAAAGTTTTTAGATCGGTCTTTCCTTTACTATATTCTGATAAATAGAGGTGTGAAGTTACGGAATGAAAATGAAAGTACATAATTTATTTATCAAAATCTCCTTAAATTATAAATTACTTATTTAAAAATCGCTAAATAAATATTAATTTGCTTCACATAAAAATATAATTTCATAGAATATTATGCAAAAACATCTGCTTAAGATTTTTTTATAATATATTATAGTGCCAATTATTATAAGCAATTTTTTTCAACAATTTATTGCAAAAGTTTTTTTTATGATTCCTAACCAATTTTTTTTCAAAATATTTTCTAGAATAAGAAAAAAATATAAGGTGCGTTATGTACAAAAAACTTACAGATTAATAGCTATGAGCAATTGAAGATTGAAAAAATTCATTTTCGGCTATTTTGAAAAATTCATAACTCTAAGTTTCACAATATTGCAAAGTTTTCACAAATGCAGTTCATTTTATAAAAAGAAAACCATCCAAGTATGCTGTGATACTATCGAAAATATTTCCAATAATTTGAAAATTAAATAAATAGTTCGGCATTTCAGTCACGGAATACGTAGGTTCATTATAATATCTGTATGCAGTTTATATATGTTTATATGGGGTAACAGCAACCATAAAAAGTAACGAAAAAAAATTAATGAGCGAATATCGAGTGCCTAAAAATTATTCTGTTTTTTTGCAAAACAAAAAAAATACTCAACAAAAATTTCGCGTGGGACAAAATTAATTTAATCACCTGTTAAAATTAATTTTTTTCAAATATGATTATTTGAAGAAGAAATGATTTTGCAAAAATTTCAACTGACAAAACGTTCGCACTCAATGACAATATTGCATTTTTTTAGGATTAATATTTGTGATCAGTGAGCATAAAAAGATCAATAATATAAATTTTATAGGTTTTCATGCCATCATTGGTAGATCACGGAAAGTTAAAAATTATTATGCTTTTTTGCAAGGTAAACAAGTATTCTAGAGAAATTATGCATATAAGTGAATTTGTTCAGTACCCTTATATAATTACTAACTTTCTATTCAATTTATATTAAAAAAATTTTTTGTAAACAATTGCGAAAAAATGTTTTGATTGCAAACTTTTGGACTTAATGGCAGACATTGATTTTTTTGACATCATACTCGATTCTCGCACATTTCTTACCATGTCCTTTTTCTGCAAGGGTAAAAACTATTGGAAAATTTTTCAAATTAAAAAAATTGCTCATTCACCTGTTGCAATTTGCTTTCTTATGCAATTTTCACAAAAAAAAAATTTATTTTTGCAAAAATATTTCGAAAAAAGATAAATTGCAAAAATTTTGCACTTAGAATCAATCCTCGATTATTTTGACATAATATTCTTGTTCAGCGACCCAAAAAACCTTGCAGGTACCACTTTCGTCTCGATTTTCGCAAATTTTCTTAACATGTCCCATTTTTCCATATACAGGCACCACTGTGCGTCGTTCCCCTTACTTACACGTTGCCATACCCCGCAGGTTTGTGCTCCGTCCCGTTAATTTCTATGTCCATGGTTCAATCCGAATCTGAGGTCAAAATATTACCTTCTGCGATTGGTTCTCGACATAAAATCGAGAAATCGTATTTTTAAGTATATGATGTATATTTTTAAGTATATATGGTTTTACCATAGGTTTCAAGCTTCTGAATTCATATACAGAATCAGTTCAGTGATATTACTAGAAAATCTGCAACATAATATGTTATGTACATACGTTTATGTTCAGTTATGAACCCAATAAAGATTTATTATGATCATTATTATTATAACAATTTCGATTCAGGGAGTATCCATCAACGCAAAGCAAACGCTTATTTGATCTACGTATCAATGAGATAATCTTTCTTTGCGATTATATTAATGTTATGCTATTTTTACATAGTTATGTTATGTTTTTGTAGTTATATATTACTGAACTGATACTATATATGGATTCAGCAGCTTGGAATCCATGATAAAACCATGGTCCAACATCATATCCTGAGGATATACAATTTTTTGAGGTTATGTTAGAACCCAATCGTTAAAGGTGATATTTTGACCTCAGATTCGGATTCATCGACGAAAAACACATAGAATCACGTGTGTCTCGCGCGTTAAAAGTTGCAGACTTTTTTGTGTGGCACTGTGGCTGTTTTAGTGCCCATCAACGTTACTTATAATAACTTTCATGTTTTAAATGAAACTACGTAAATAAACGATAAAAATGAATATTATAGAGGGACAAAACAACTTGCCAACGGATTTTGGGATTCCTCCTATTTCAAAACTCAAGGAAGATTTTTTGTCTTGTTTCCCATCGACGTAACCTTCCGTTTGGTTTCTTTTCAGGGAAATTTATATTCAAATATGAAAATCGGGAAATATATCATATTTAAAGATATTTACGTTATTTTATTAATTTTTTTGGCCTTAGGTGTTTATTGTTCGTCCTTTTGTCTCTTATTGATGAAAATTATATTGCATTGCTTTATTTGGTGAAACAATAAGCTCCGATTGAAGGAATATTGAAAATTTAAGATGTCAAAATGCTTTATGAATGGTACAAAGAAGTTTGTGGCGTAAATACTCTTACGCGTGCTCTTTTCTAAGTGTCTGCTATAAGTAAGTCTAACCGGAACCACAAAATTCAGTTTCATACTAAAATTTTGGAAAAAATTGCATTTTTTCAAAAGTGCCGTGTATGTAGATAAGTACCCATATGGCACTGTATGGGTAATTCTCCACAGACAGGGTACTTCCGTGTCCAAGGGTCATATTATTAAAACTATTGGTTGTATTGGTGTGAAAATCTGTAAAGATCTTCATTTAAGTACCTTTGAACTAATTCCACAGTAAATATTAAATTGAATTATTATAACTCGGAATGAAAATAAACTATGTGTTCAAAAAATGGCTTTAAGAGATGTCCACAAATGCATGAAGCATATTTTGAAGCCACGTGGAAAGTAAATGATGAAGTAATTCAGAAATTTATTCTGAATGATTTGACAACTAGGAATACCTCTTAAGAACCAGCTTTGGCGTAGAATTGTATTCAATGATAGGAATTGTAATAGAATTGTATTAGTATTCATCGACAAATTCATCATATTCATCGATCGCAAAAGGATTTTCCAATCCATTCTACTTTAAAACATTATGAACACTTTTTGTGTTGTTTTCCATCGACGTAACCTCCATCGACGTAACCTTACTAGCAGCTTGTCAGGGCGGCCCGACATTAAACTGTGCCTCTGAGAAGAGCTTTTGCAAAAAAGTAATAAGAACAAAGTTTTTTTTTGATAGATTATGTATAATTTTTAGTAGGAAAATGAACAGCGGAATGGCCATAGGTAAATAGCAAAAATCAAATTCACTAGCAGAATTTTTAAAAGAAGGGGAAAGATTGCGAAGAGAAAAAAGAGCCAAGACGGCAAGAAAAAAACTTGAAAAAATTGATTAAAACCTTATTTAGAAAGCAAATAAATGAAAGATAATCAAGTAAAAGTCACAGAAAGACCGAAAAGAATCTGTCGTAAAAGGAAGCTTGAAAAGCTTAATCTCTAAAAACCTTTGTTATATAGATGAAGTTATGATTTTTCATGAAAAATTATAAACTGTTAATGTTAAATTTTTATTATTTAGGAAATGTATGTGAACAAAACATGAAGAACAATTGTATATTTTGTATCGAATTTGGTTGTTACGACTACAAAAAATGTATAATATCCAAAAATTACTATTATTTTAAATTACGAAACTTTTAATAATCTTATTGAATTAAACTTTGATATTTAGAAAAGAAAAAAATTCAATTTCTACGTAAAATCTTTTATTTTCAAACTATAATCGAAGATTTATTCATTTTATGTAAAAAAAAATTATAAGATAAAGCGTGACGTCAAAAAGCTAGTCAAGCCTTTTAAATAAATTTTTAGCGTGCATACTCTCGAAAGTTACTTTCTTTTTGCTAATAATTTTTAAAATATTCTCTAAAAAAATTCACTTATCCACTTATTTCAAAAGTTTTCTGTATCTGGAGAATTACCCATTAGGAAAGGATAGGATAGGACCAGAGTTAGGTATGTGTCCCGGCATGTTCGGATCGCATTGCTGCTTGTGGTGTCGCTTCTATTCTGCATTTTCTTCTCGCTCATGTCCCTTCTCTACAACATACCTGATCTCTGATGCCATTCCAGCTTTCGAGCTCGTTCCACGATAACTTTATCCAGTAGCGTAACTCGAAAATATTCACAAGCCCAATAAAGATTTCAGTCGATTTATCGTATGGGAAAATCAATTAGAATTTGAATGTAAGAAATTTATGATTGGATGAAACCCAAATTCAAAAATCTGTTCAACGTCTAACAGTCAAGTTAATATCTAAAATTCCTGGGAACTCCAAGAATAAAGAGGATGTATACTTGATCTGGAAATCGGGGAAGTCAAGGAAATGACCAGGAATTTAATTCAGAAACCGGGAATGTACTTGACTTAACTCAAACAATTGAAAATTCTATTTGTATGTTGATGGCAAAATTGTCTTTAGGGTTACAAAAGAATTGAAATCCATTGGTCAGTTTTAATGTACGATACTCTCGGACAAGTCAACTGTATCTTTTGCATAGTTCCTTCAAATTCCTTCTCTAAAATTTACCATGGTCTCTTTTTGTGTATTTTTCACCACTCTTCTCGTATAATTCCTTTTTTACGTTCATTATTTTTCTCAAGATTCTTAAGGTGAATTAATTGATTAGACTCTCTTAATTGATGAGACATTCAAATTTTGGAAAGAAATTTTGTAAGTACTGTTATATAAACAATGATATTCAAAAAACTCTTCTCTTATCAACGTTTCTTATTGTTCATTAAATTTTTTAATTGTGTATTCAATTGTTGTAAGATTTTCAATCACCAGATAGTTTTATTAATAGGCTTTATTTAGATCTCCAAACTTTTCTCATCCACGAGCTACTAAAATTTTATCGATTAATCTATGAGAACGGAATTTACAATTTGCACACACAAATTTTTATTCACTAAAGATTGAAAACATTTTTTATCTTGATTTATCTCTACGAAAAATCTTTTTTCTAATTTGAAATTATACATTCCAACGAACCAAATTTTTGTTCATTATTTTCATAAATAAATCACTGATGAGGGCCCATAACAGAGGACGAAACGTCGGATTCAATGAAGAATTGATATCAATGCTTTTGTGACCCTAAAGCTAATTTCACCATCAATATACAAATATTATTTGAAGTGAGGGATATCTTATCATTTGATTTGAAGAATGTAACGTTTCTTAAGTGTAATTCTGGAAATTTTTGAATATATCCATACTTTATGAGGGGAAGAGTTTTTATTTTTTTCCATTATTATAAAAACCTTTTGCAAACTTTTTATTGTGTGAGACTTTTTCAGCTAACTTATGTTCGATAATCGGATTGATGATAGCCCAAACATGCAGGAAGAGTTATTTTCTCAACGTTTTCAAAAAATAAATTTATCACGTTTTATTTGCTTTTCCTTATTCATCTAACTGTGGATAGGAAATTTTAGGAAATAATTATAGTCTTTTTTAGGGCAGAGAGTTTCAATAAAAAAATATAGTTTACCTTGGAACAGGTAATTTTTTAGATGGAAAGAAAACTTTTTATAATAATTTTAATTCAGATTTACAAGAGAGGAATTAAAAAGAAAACGCTTTCCCAATTCAAAACTCGCCAAGAATTCAAAATCCCTTCTTTTCATTTTTAGAAGAAGACCTTGCTTGAAGCAAGTTTAAGAGTACAATTAGTATCTTAAAAGGATAAGTATTTCTGAATTATAATAGAATACTTGTTAACATCGATTATTGCAAAGTCATCCTTTTTCAGTTAAAAATCAGCTACTTGATTAAAAGTTGAGGTTTTTTGTTGGAGCTTACATTTTATTGTTGAAGGTGCATTATCTTAATCCTACTTTGCTGAAAATCAATTCATCTTCTTTGGTAGAAATTCAAGTATTTAGTTTGAAATTGATTTTTGCATTTTAAAATCGAACTATTTCTTCGATATGCACTTTGTGAGAAAATTCACCTTTTTCGCATAAAATACCTCGATTCCAGTTGAAGGTTTATCATTTTACCTGAAAATTCATCAGTTTTGTTGAAAATTATTTCTTCATCTGAAAATTTAACTGTTCCATTTTTAATAGGAAATTGATCTTGTCTAGTTGCAAATTTAACAATTTGTATGATAATTTGTCTTTATTAGTTGAAGATTCAACTATTTCCTTGAAAATTCAATTATTTTGTTGAAAATTCACTTACTTTATTGAAAAATCAATTTTTTGTTGTTGAAAATTGTCTTCTTTTCCGAAAGTAATTCTATTGTTAGAATATTCTTCTTAACGTTTACAATTCAGGCAATACAGTTAAATATTGTTAATTTCAGTCGAAAATCCATCTAGTCAAAAACTCTTATGTTTGTTTCATAGTTGATTGCTCAGCCAAAAATGTTACTATTCTAATTTTTGTTTGAAAATGATTATCTCTCTAGTTTAAAATTCAACCATTTTGTTAAAAAATTGGATTTTTTGGTTAAAAATTATTTTTTGGTCAAAAATTCAACAAATGCAGTTGAAGGTTCATAATTCTGGTTGAAAATTCGTCTTTCTAGTTAAAAGTTCAACTACTAAAAATAAACAGTTACAATTTTGTTTGAAAGTTCCGTAGTAATTTTTTTATCTGAAAGTTCAACTTATTCGAATTGAAAATTCCATAGTTGTAGTCTAAAAATCATTTTTTTTTTTTTTGTGAAACATTATTTTTTTAGCGTAAAATTTTAATATTAAAATTTTGATTGACAATTTATCTTTCTGGGCAATAATTTATATTTTTTGGAAGAAAATTAAACCTTATGGTTTTAAAGTAAAATTTCTATTAGAAATCCGTTTTTTTGGCCTGGAAATCAAACTGTTTGCTTGAAATTTTTCTCCCTTGACTGAGAAATCTTTTCTTGTTCGAAAATTCAACTATCTTGTTGTAGGTTTATCCTCTTGATTTCAAATTCATCTCTCTTGATCGATATTTATTCTTTTCTAGTTGAAGATTCAACTGTTTGGTTGTAAATTGATCTTTTTTGTTGAAAATAAGTTTTTTCTTGGTTGAAAATAAATTTTCTTCAAAGAGACAATTCAACTTTACAAGTTTTGTTGTTAAAGATTCATCATTTTAATTCAAACTGATTGAGAATCCAACTATATTTAGTTGGAATTTAATCTTTTTTGGTTTAAAAATTTACTATTATATGTTTGATTGAAGAATCCATCTTAGGTCAAAATTTTATTTTGTCTAAAAATCGTATTTCATTATTATTTGTAACTCTTTTCAATGTTCACTTCAAAATCTTTTCTGGTGGGAAATTCATCTATTTTGGTAGAAGACTAGACTATTTTGTTTAAATATTCATTTTTTTAAATAGAAATTTCGAATTTTTGTTCAAAATCAATTGATTTGATAAAAAATACATTTATTTCATGGAAATTCTGATTTCTTCTGTTTGATAAATAAATTTTCAGACTGAGAATTGAATCATCCTATTTTTGTATTCAATTTTATCTCTTAGTTCAAAATTGATCTATTTCTTCCAAAGTATTTCTTCGTTTGAAGATCAAATTGTTCTGTAGATGTTTTATTTTTTTCTGATGAAAATTCATGTATTATTCAGAAATTCTCCTTTTTTGGTAGAAAATCAATCTTTTTGTTTTGAAATTCATTTTTCATCGTTCAAAATTTGATTATTGGGTTGGTGGGCTTGACCCCACCCATTGAAATTTCAACTACTTACAATTTTATAATTCTAAGCTTTTTTTTGCATTTGAAATTCATAATTATATTCATTTTCTATTTGGTGAGCCCACTCATGAGAATATCCGTTCCGACGCGCTTGATTGGCGCAAATTTACACCTAGTGTACGAAAAGTGTAATCAGTGAAAAATGCTTTAGAAAAGGTCAATGCCATCGACCCTGATTGAAAGTGCAATGCCAAATCCAGACTAATTTTCCTATTACTGGTGAAGGTGCAAGATATTGAATGAGTTAAGTAGTAAAGAGTTGAAAAACGGAAAGCAATTGTCAGGTAAGGTTAATATAAGTATAAGGAAAGAGAAGCGAAAGTACCGTTAGCTCCTCGTGAAGCCAAATGGTTACGGCACTGGTTCCACCGATTCTTCCTTAGTCGCACACGCGCACCTTTCTCAACGCACCCGGCCCTTGTAGAAGTACTTTATCACTCACACAAATACCCGCAATTGCTCACAAATACACACATATTCTCACCCACGCGGTCACTTTTAAGCCGTGAGCCGCATGTCGCGAAGCGCGCACTTCTACAATTCTACGTGTTTCACTGCCTAGAAAGTCATCTCTTATCTCTTATGAACCCATATTCTATTCTATTCCATCTTGCTTTTTGAGCAAACCTACATATCTGAGTTTGGTCTTTCATTCTATACAATTATTTAGTGATGTCTTTGCGGTTATTTTTTGAAAGACATCGGTATTTTTATTGACCCAGTGTAAACATTGTTAA
>WSXT02152565.1:0-10236 GCA_011762715.2 Neuroterus valhalla
AGGTAAACTCATGACCGAGCGCGGAGCGCGAGGTGAGATTATCTTCGAGCGCGAAGCGCGAGATCCGAAAGACGCGTGCCCTTGGCGCGCTCAAAATTGCGAGCGAAGCGAGCTGCGCGCGAAGCGGGCGATGAGAATGTGCCCGCGCAGCGGGCAGATTTTTTATTCTTATTTTTATTTTTTTTCATTCTCTTTTATTCTTTTTTATTGTTTATTCAACTAACTTGTTATTATAATTTTAGAAGTGTGTGAAATCACCAGCATTTAGTAAAAATCTTTATCAGCCAAAATTCGTTAGTTGGAAACTACGATTTTTTAAATCAAAGCGCAATTTTCGTAGTTATTTCAATTCTTTCTTTTTTCAAGATTTATAATTTGACTAAAACTGGTTCTACCATCAAAGTTTGTTCTCACTTCATCAGCAAAGATAACCTTTGCAGCAAAAAATTCATACCTCAATAAATTTTCAAATTATATTACATTACCTTGGAAGAAAAATCAAACATTCCTCGACTCAAAGTTTTTATTTCACGTAAGTTCTTTCATTTATTCATTTTTCTTCTGAATTCACGCTCATTGCCTACGTAATATTCTTAGGTTCTTAAATCTTTCAATTATATTTTGAACCATACAAACAATATTTTATACTATCAGCAGCATGTTTACAGTAGCGTAGAATTGTTGAACAAAATTAACGATTTTTTGTAAATTTGTGAAACGAAAAAAACTTAAACGGATCAAGAACCTCGAAATTTCATTACAGATTGCATATTTATAAATTAAGGATTGTGAGGTTCGTAACATGAATCAGTAAATAAGTTTTGCAATCGAATTCCTGTAAAAATTTTCTCATTCTTTATTTTTGAGAATTTTTCAGTTATTCATGCAACAAAGAAGAGAAATCATATGTATAATCTTATATAATTATATTGAAGAATAGTAAATAATTGAAATGCCAATAAGAAATAATAAAAGTTAGGCTTAAAAACGAGGAAAATTCAAAATGAAAATAACAAATAGAAGATAATTGCAATATAAGCGATGCACACAACAAAAGTCAAAATCATATTTAATTGAAAAAAATCAAGAAAAAAGAATGTTGAGCTCCATTCCATCAACGAAACTTAGAATAATTTAGTATAGTAAAGCGCTCGCAATCCAGCGCTACCAAATACCAAGTGACGGTGCGCGCAACTTTCAGACTGTTTTCTTGTTTAAATAAAAAATACGACTGTTATACGCGATACAAGAAATCATCCCTTAATTCAAGATAGCGGATAACCTGCAAAGGGTTGATGGTCGAAAACTTGTATTTGAGCTTCCTATATGGTACCCTAAATATGGCAAAAAAAATTGTTCCTACCCAATGAATTGCTATAATAAAATCTAAATATACTGGACTACAAGGGGAAAATAGAAGATCACTAATTTTTGTAGTCTCTGTTTTTCCTGTGGCATAAAAAATTTCAACAATTATCTTTTAACCTCGTAATATTGAGATTGTAAAAACGCCATTCTACCATTGCATTCAAGTAACTTCTGACAGCTTTTGGAATTCAGCACGAACATGTTCATAAAGGCGTAACTTGTCTGATTCGACTGTTTCACTACACGTCAGCTAGTCCCACTTGAGCGATTAAAGCTGAAGGCTTCATATTTTCAAGATGGTCGTGACGAATTTTATTCGCACAAAAGATAGTTCATCATTATTGACGGTAACACAATTTATTCAGCTTCGAAATTCGAACGTTCCAGCGATAAAAATTCGAGAACTACTCTAAATTTCTGACACTTTGTCTTCCAAAATCTGAAATCTTAAATGCCTCTTATATGTACACGGCTGAATAAAAACCTTATTTGCTGCTGTTCAGAGCCACCTTTTTCTGGAGAATCGCCCATAAATATTCAAATCTTTTGATATATCAAGGGTATTCTCTAAACTGACTCACATTCATTTTATTACAGCACTTTTATAGCACACTTGATATACTTTCGTGTATGAGTATGAAACTTTCCATACAAGAAGCAATTTTCCCAGCTTTTCGTTGTTTTCACGCCGTACTCGAAATGAACTATTGCACCTAAAACTATTGCATCTGAAACTATCTACGGATTCTAAGCTAGTTGTTCACAAGCAGGTAATTCCAAATTCGCCTGGTATTGACAGCTTGCATGCTCACCCACAACATATTATACTGGTAAGCTGGTGCATTATGCATTGGCACTATGCATTATATAATTTGTAGCTTCTATTGTACCTTGGGCGTGTGACAACTTTGAAAATGTCGTCTTCCCTCATCATAAGTCGGACAAATATAGGTGAATTCCTCGTATTCAGTACGATAACCAAAAAATTGTTATACGCGAATCGCATAGAGAGAAATTTTTTTTCTTTTAATAAATAAAAAAACTTTCTATCAGAAGACACTTATTGAATCAGTTGACAACTACGTAAACTATGAAAAAATGTACTTAATATGTAATTAGGATGTAAGACTTTGATGTGAAATTATCGGAGCATCAGAGCCGTGGTATAGAGGAGAGTCGTGAAACCACGCAAGTTACAGCTCGACGCGCGCATCTCCCACCACTCGGTTCTGATACCCCGCTCGTTTCCCGTGGACCACAAGAGTACATAAGGCGATTCCCGACTAAGAATGCTCAATCCACTTCAGATGGAGTTCCTCTGCTGAAGTAATAAAATCTCTATCCCGACACCATGGTGAGTCTTCTCTCTCAATTTTCCTCTTCCTCCTTCACTCTCCGTTAGCGTGCATACATGCTATCCGTCAGTCAGCGTGCATGCATGTTGTCGCGACAAGGCCTGAATTTCCCCTCAGTGCTACTAGGGATCCTTTGGGGAAAGTTGAGAAACGTACTCACACAGGATCACACGGACTTGACAATGCACATCGCGATTAGTCCGGAACCAGAAGTCCTTACAGCGCGCGCCACGGGTTCGAACCTTAGTACTACCTTCTCCTTTCTCGAACTTGAATGTATGAACAATCTATCTTCAAGGAGCTCTCGAAACTCCCCCTTCCTCTTGCTGTCCTGGAGCGGATGGAACAGGGAAGACGTAGCTTCACTGGAGCCCCCCCCCCCCCTGTCACATTAGACGTGCCGGGCAGAAACTAACTTAGTCGACCCCTGGAACCTGGAGAAGGTATCTGCGCCATCTCTACTGCGCATGACTACAGTGATCCATCCTTCTAGTTTCTACTACGTTCAGCTATTCAGTCCAACTTCGCCGAGCCTGAATGTTTCCCTTCAGGGAACCTGCCCATTTTCCGAGTACCATTTTACCGTATCTTACCCAGACGATATAGAACATGGACATAGAAATTAAAGGGACGAAGCACGTCTAGCAACGCGTAAGTAAGGGGAACGACGTCCACCCCGCATGCTCTCCCCACTTCTTTTGAGGGCTCTCAGCGTGCCAAGTGATTGGTCTGTTGCGTCAATGACAGTTTTCATCCTTTAGTTAGTAGAAGGTCTTTTCTGGTTTGAAAATTGTGAACAAACAAATATTATGCTGTAAAAATGAGGGTAAAAACGCGTATAAGAGGAAAGTGTGTGGTGAAAATTGTGAAAACACTCTAGAAAAGCACAACGAACAAGAGAAGCGCGATAAAAATGGCAGGAAAGTGACAAATCATCGGTAAGTGATTTGAGGTTGAGGTTATTTTTGAATGATAGACATTGAGCAAAGATTTATTCCAATCTGAAAAGTTGCCTATGAATATAAGAAAAAGAATTAATCAAGGATTTCATGATTAACTCAATTCACCTGAAGATATTCTCTTATTTAAATATTATTCTAACCAAAATGATGGATGAACCTGGTAATTTTTATAAATGTGTTTTTCTTTAGATAACTTCCTTTCTTCTATTATGAAAATTGGAATAATGTCAATTAAATTATGAATTCTACGTTATTCATTCTAGGATATAAAATCACAGAGTGACACAATGGGCTTACTAGAATTAGCGACATGCAACAAAAAAACCAACTACTTGTCTCGTACATCACGACGAATATTGCGCATTCAAATAGATTTTCATTAAACAGATTCTATGTATCAAATTTTCTTATTAATTTATAACTTTGGTAATTTATTTAAAATTTATTTTTTCCATTATTTTCAACTCTCAAACGTATTGTAACTAATCTCTTTCAATGAATCAAATTGATTGGAAAAAAAACATATATCTTATTAACTCATTCGTACTAAGCTTATTATTTTTTACGTCAAATAATAATTGTCACTCCGTCTGTTTGCAGTGATCTGAGTTTTTCAACATAGAGATAATACTTCATTTTTCATTTCAAATAACGCGCGGCTCACGCGCATTGACTACTAGCGGACTAGCCAATCCAGAGTCGTGTCAGGCGCCCTCCAAGCAAGTGCACTGAAAAAATTTTCGATCAGCAGCTCGCTTACGTGATAGAGGTGCAACCCCACGTGCATAGATCGCTGCTCGCGCGCAGCTTGGTGACGATTCTCTCTCTTGTTGGGCACTCTGTGTGCCCACATTGGAACAGCTGTAGCCCCAACAGGGTTGTCACAGCAACGCTCTCTTGAGACGGGAGTAAGGCAGCTCCACGCCTGTACAGTTTCCCGCGGAGTCAGTTTGCGCGTCAAGCGCCGGTTTGCTTCTTGCGTTTATCCAGCTTTTATTTTATTTTTAAAAAAAAATTCTACAATCATGGATGACTTCTTAGAAAAAAAATACTTCACAAGTCTTTGAATAAACGCCTGCATATAACCTATGAGGTAGAAATTTTGTATTCATTTCCTGAAAAATTTGAATCTTTCTCTGGTTAAGGATTCAAGTGTTTTTTAATTAAAACCAAGGAATGTCTCATTAAAGACAACCATTGACAACCGTCAGAGTGGTATAAAATATTTAAGGTTGTGAAAATGCATAATTTTTTATGACAATAAAATGCCGCGTCCATGTATTTACTACTTTTAGTTTCTGGTATATTCAATTGTTTACACGGCAACCAAACTCAACTGCAACTTAATCCATTTCTGGACCTACGGGACAATTGGTTTCTTCTTTGTGGGACGGCAGCGTTCCTAACACGCGGTAAAGGATCTGCTCGCACGTTTGGCACTATTGCTCACTCAAATGTGGTGTGGCCGCTGCACCAACCGCCGTGGTGGCGCTGCGTTCTCACTAAGAAGACAGCTGCTGACTCAAAATTTCTTCAGTGTGGGAATACCTTTACCCCTCACGATGTATCAAGTCAACCTGCTCGTCTAAGATGGGACTTTGAACTCTGTCCCGTTAATTTCTATATACATGATATAGAGTCCCTTAGCTACTACAAGTAGGGTGCATATCAAAGAAAAGATAGGTAAAATCTTGTTGAATCTTCTTTCTTTCAGGTCTCACATTAGTCATTGCTGGATCAACACATGTAAATTTCTTTTGTTTGACAGCTCAATTTGAACCCCTTTGACATAGAATTCTGCGTCTCAATTGAGAATTAATATCCGACCATAAATAAGCACAGCTTCATCGACGCATTACGATAGAAATATTTTTCCATTTCTTCAAATCGTTTTTTGAAGATACACCTGCATACGAAATTATATTCATATGCACTTGGTGGATTAGTGACTATAAAAAAATACTTCCTTCTTCGAAAAATAAAAAAGGGGTTTTATGGACACTTTAAATGTTGTGATGATATTTCATTTCATACATTTCACACATGCGTAAAAAGGTGACATTCCGCCTCGGGCATCTAAATTCAGAATAGCGTAACGTAAGCTCGAGCTGTGGAACTTTGTCGCAAAACTACAGATGAAACGTTGCACAATCTCTGTACATATTTCACGTCGTCCTAGGACAGGGGAGCTCGTTTTCGTTTCCTGCTGAGAATCGTCACTGTGCTAACGTGATAGTTGCTTGAAAATTCGCCTAAAAGCTCCCTCTGAAATTTCAATCGGCATTTAAGATTCGCTAAGTTAGATAACTTAGAAGAATGGTAATAAGGAACGTTTGTGTAAGCATTCTGTTGCTCGGAACCAGGAGATCACGTGAGATACACGAAATCTCATGATTACTCAAGTCGAATTCCGCAATCACTCTTTTGAGTATAATGGAAGTAGGAAATGCCGCTAGATAAAGATAATGAGAATTTATTAACCATAATCATAAAGCAAAGTAACAAGCTTTGTCTTATACGCATATTGGATTGTATAGCATAAAATCTACACATATTCGTGTTCAGAAATCTGCAGCGAATCCCCGAATGCTGTGTGTATTATTCACACAAGCTTAATCCTGGATTAGCCAGTGTATTTTAAACAGTTCCAGGCTTACCAACCAGCAGGTACATACCTTTTGTATCAGCTCTACCGAGTTCATTTTCCAACACCAACAATTCGTTATTCACCTAGGAAATATCCAGTTAATGCGATTTGAAAATACGGGTTTAAGGACATGTAACCCCGACGGGAGTAATTTTTAGCTTACTCAATGCTGATTGGGACGTTATTAAAAATTATCGCATGTTCTTTGAAAGCATTCTCTAATGAGATTGACTTCAAAAACTGTTATTTACTGACCTATATGAGTTTGAAAAATATAATAAGGTATTATTGCTAGCATTAGGCTAGTATTAGTATTATTTAAAATTCTTTTATCTGCTACAAGAGAGAAACTCGATGATTCGGCTCCTGTTTTCAGGAGGGAAAACGGCTGATTATGCTCCTGTTTTTTAATAATGCTCCTCTTTTGATTATGCTTCTGTTTGTTGAAGGGAAAACGGCTGATTATGCTCCTGTTTTTTTTATTATGCTCCTCTTTTTCAAATCAGACTCACCATTACGATCTTACCACCCCCAAACTACAACCGCTCCATTAAGTTGTGCTTCGATGTATAATTTCTTCAACTACCTTTTCCGATTTTTCGAACTCCCTTTTTGACCCTTTTTATGGTCTCGTTTCCCTCTACTAGCAGATGAAATAGTATATGCACCTTGGGGAAACCAGGCGATTATGTGCCGAGTATGAGTGGAGCACCTCGGCTTCGCCTCGGTGCTCCACTCATACTCGGCGCATAGTCGCCTGGTTTCCCGCTCTATGCGTAATGCACTTATATTTATGTAAGGATTGGTTAACAATATCAACTATCTATTCGGAAAAATTCTCAAGTGAAAATTTATTATTTCAGGTACATGGCTATTATGAACCCTCTGAAACCCCGTTTAGGCAGGAGAACCACCCTCTGCATAGCAATTGCCGTATGGATCGTGGGAGCTATTTTATCTCTACCCATGCTGCTTTTCTTCACGACTATTACACAAAACTTTACAACGGGGGAAGTTCGAATCATATGTTACGGCGAGTGGCCGAATCAAAATGATGAATATTTGTAAGTTTTTTTCTTCGTTCTTTAATTATAATTATAATTATAGAATAAAACGTTCCGCTTTTGATGCATCTAATTATAAAGTTTTCAATGAATAACGCATCTGGTTCGGAGGATTATTCAAAAAAATTTAAAGATGAATGAAAATTTATTTTCACTTGTTTCCAAGTTATGATATACCACGGTGGATAGTGGAAAGCAACACAATGAGTTTATCGCGGGTTTCGAATATCGTGACATGGAGCCAAGTATCTATCACAAGTGCAGACATAATTTCTCCTTTCATTTTGTGCGCGACTAATCGAGCGTGTGTTTTCTATCTTGAATTTGTTACTGATAATTTATTAAATTCATGTTTGTCTATTGATCGAATTGGCGAACTAGTGATAATAAATTCTATTAAACTGATATCGTTCTCTCTCCTAAAATTAAACACTGACAGGTGGTGGAAGAAGTTTACAGAACTGGTTTTACACGTGTGAGTGGAGTGTGAGGGTGGAAGTTTGGAAAGCGAGTAAAGGTGCGGGGAGGGAGGGGAGAAACAAAAAGTGTTTTCTATGGAGTAGAACAGATTAGGGTTTAGCTAGAAACAGCCCTATCCGAATAAAAAGAAAAATGGCGTTCCTTAGTGATGATAGTTTCTGTGTGCGAAATGTCCTCCCCAGGGCGGCGCTGCAAGCGGAACGCTTTAGGAATGCATTACACTTATTGGCAAATATTATAAAATTTAAAATAAATGAGTTTCCATACAAACTAGAGTTGGGAAAAATTTCTTATGTTATTTGAGGACATAAAATACACATAAATCAAATAAATAAAAATATGGAAAATACTTTTTATGTTGAATAAATTCTTGAATTTCAAAGCTAAAATGACGATGCATCTACAAAACAATTCAATTATTTATTCATCTGAAAATATAGACTTCCTAGGAAAAAAATAATTTTCTTGGTGAGAATTTGAAATTCAAATAATTCAAAATGAATAAATTATTAAATAATTAAGTAATGTCAACAGGTTACGTTGGAACTCTTTAAATTCAACTTTTATCAGAAGAATTCAATTCTCACACGAATTACGGAATTCCCGAACCAAAAGGACGAATTTTGATCAAGTTACTCAAATTTGTAATCAGAAAGATGGATCTTCTCCCTCGAAAATTAATGTTATATAAAAGAAAACAAATTCGAAAAAAAAAACTTTAAATAAACAGTTTAATTTCCAAATAGTAGTTGGATTTTCTTCCAAAATAATTTCATTATGTACCAAATTGTTGAATACTTAGACCAAAAATAAACTTTTAACAAGAGATGTAGATTACAAGAAACTTTCCAGTTTTCTATAAATAGCTAGATTTTCAACTGAAAAGTATCCTTATGAACAGAAATATCAACTTTCACCTAAAGAGAACAATTTGTGAAAAGATAATGAGTTTTATTATCTATCTATCGCGATAGCAAACAACTGACGACGATGCACCTTTCCTCAATTCTGGAACTTTATGGTTTTCCTAAAAAAATATACACACACATTGTCACAAGTAATTTCTTATTTTATAATAAGAATTTCAATTAAACATGATTATTTAAAAAACTCTTCAAAAAATGAAATTGGAAAAAGCATGGGCTTAAGACGATCTCAGGGTACCGTGGACTACCTGGAAGCTCATCTGACCTTTTCTATTGTGTGATGCCTGGCTCGAGCTCGTCGCGAATCGGAATGGGACTGTGCTCAACCTGCGGTTCCCCTATATGGTGAATGAGAACAACTCGAACGACTGATGCCTGGTTCCTTTCTCAGCGAGAGGTATATAAAAATATGAATTGTTTAATTCTGTGGTAAAAACTTCAGAAATATCATATTCGACATCTGCTCTTTCTAGCGATTTCACATCTATATGTTCATTGCCTTTGTACGTTAAAAATCAGTAATTTAGCATTATTTCAACTTCCTCTCAATTGTTCATTTAATACTATTTATTTAAAAAGTTGTTTTCTCTAATATATATTTATTCGCATTTTCTGGTTTAAAAATAATATTGGATGATTTCGAGAAGTAAATTCTGTTGAGAACGTCATGTCATTGTTTGGACAATTTTTATTTGTCCAAGAATTTTTTCATAATAAATGCAGATCAGTGACATGAAATATCGAACATATGATTATATTCGTAAATAAATACTGATGTGACCCTAATATTTATATAACTTTCAAATCCTCTTATTGAATTAAATTTCAATCTATTTTATATGCAGTCTTATTAGAACGCTGATCGCCAAACATACTTTTTGTCCGAAGACAATGTTTTTTCTTGTTATCTGGAAAATATTTTCCATCATATTTTATTACTTGTAGTACTTGTAATTGTGTTATAAAGTATCGTATAAAGCTAAACGGAATTCAGCAAAAGGGTAATATTAATGTGAATGTCAATATTTATAACGAGCATAAACATGTAAAAAAGCAGTCTTTTTTAACTTAAATCATAATTTACATCAGCGAACTTTCATGAGTCATTCAATAGTGCACATGAAAAGGTACAAACCCTACATACTCAGTCTGACGGGCATTAAAAAAAAAACTTATTTTATGAACAATATCTAACATAAATCTTTTGGGGAAATTTACTACTCCTCGGAATCATTCAATATTGTGTTCGATTCAGAGAGTAAAATTTGAACAATATTATATGCACTCTATTTCATTCAATTTTTCTGAAGTCATCGGAAAAAACTTCTCGAGCAGATGGAAATTGTTCAGAAGATGCAAAAATATGTTTAAAATTAGAAGAAATGTATCAAAATTATATTATGATTTAAGTTTAAAAAGAATGCTTTTTTACAT
>WSXT02152576.1:0-10236 GCA_011762715.2 Neuroterus valhalla
GTCACAGCGAGTAAAATATTACCAAAACTCTTAGTGTGAATAATCTTATTACTAATATTTGGAATAAAAAAGCTTACGTAACGTATTTAAGCGCAGGAATGACACGAAATATTGCATTTATTTTCTTAATTCAGAGTATATTCGGAAGTGACTTGCCCCTCGGATATTTCCTTAATGTTATAGAATGATTGAATTGAAAAGAGATCCCAAAACCTGATACCGTCGAGTACATTTCGTAATACGATTGCGGCCTCTCGAAAATATATGATTAGCATTGCGAGTTGCAGAGAAGGGTCCATATTTGAAATGCATTTCCGAAAGAATGTTTTTCGTTACGTAACTGTTACGCCCTTCGTAAATTCTGAACGAATAATTCTTTTTTATGTTTCTCATGACTGCCTATTTCAAAATCAGGAAAGTGGACGAGATTTGTATTCATAAATGGAATTGAAGTATTTTTTAAAACACCCTGATGAATGAGAGTCATAAATAAATGCATGGAAGTGGATGGAAAAAGAATTCCATTCATATAGTACAAACCGTGATGGGTGAAACAAATAACTTTGGAATTAGCATAAACGAAAATTCTAAAATTAATGCTTTGAAGAATTTGCATTTTCATAGCGGATACATTTTGTAACTAAAATAGAAGATAGACTTTTTTGAGATTGAATAACTTTTGAATGTCGAAACTTTATTCCAAGTTTCATTTGTTTATTGAAATGGCAAATTTTCCTGCATGCTCCTTATTTAGAGAATTTCTATTTGTCTCCATTTTTTCGAGGAACTTCTCTATTTTTTATTTTTTTCCGCTCTGATGCAAACTGGAACAATAGAAGGAAGAAACTCTCTGAATTCAGAAATATTTCCTGGCTGAGAATTAAACTCTTTTGTAGAAAAATTCGCCTTTCAAATTTGCAAATATTTATCTCGTGGGTTAAATTTTACTCTGTTTTGTTAAAAGTATAACCAGGGAGAAACTATGCAACCTTTGGGTCAAAATATATCATTTACGGTTCCGGATTCTCAAATTTTAAGGGAAATTCGTCTTTTTGGTTAAAAATGAATTTCGCGTATAAAATTCATTTACTTAGTTGACACTCGAGCCCATTTATTACGAATCAATTATATTGATTTAGGATCGAACTTCTTGTTAATTCATAATGTATCCCCTGAGGGTTTACATAACTTCCGTGCCTTTACACACAAAGATTTTCAACAATTTTCTTTTGTTTTCTAAGCTTATCTTACTCTACTTATTCCTACTGTACTATTCTATTCGTTCCCCTAGCTTCCTCTAATTCTGTACTTTCTTCTTGCCTTTTCCTCCCAATACATTCTTCCCTCGACCTCATTCCCCAATCTAAATCTTGCTATTCTTGTCCATCTCTTTTCTTCTCACCCCTTTTCCAAATACTTTGGTAATCCTTCCTCTTTTATTATCTTATGTATTGTATTTTGATTCCATTATCCTTTCTCATCTTTCTGATAATTGGCTTCCCTTCTCTTTCTCTCCTAATTCTTTAAAGTTTACTCCAAAGTCCTATCCTATATGTCTATCTGTAAGGAACTTCTTTCTTCTTTCCACTTCGTTTAATCAATTACCCTCCCTCTTCTTCCTTCTGCCTCCTTCAGACATTCTTTTGCTACCTCCCCTCCCTTTCCCCACCTCAGTTTATCCAAAATTTTTATGCCCACTTCTTTGCTCCGATACTCAATTCATCATTTTGCATTTCTTCTCTCACCATATATCCAGGTGTTCTCCAATCTATTCCTAGATTCCATCTCACATATCGTTTTTGTAATCTTTTCCCTTCTCTTCCATCCCCATATTTCAGCTCTATATCCTAAACCTGGCCGTACCAGGGTCTTAAACAACCACAATCTCCTTTTCCAATCTTTCTTGAATCTTCTTTTTCATATTCTATCCTATTCACTCCCTTCCATCTCCCAGTCAATGCTTCCCTTCTTCCTTCTCCTTTTCTAAACCTCATTATCTACGTCTTTCCTACATTTAATGTCAATTTCCTCTTATCTAAGTATTCTTCCAACCTTGTCATTAGACTCGCCATTCCCTTTCCATCCTCTGACATCAATACTTAATCATCTGCGTATGTCAGTGTTTATATTATTCCTCCCTTCTCTTTCTCAATCCTCATATTAGGTATATAATCAACAATGTATATGTTATTCATTACCTCCATTCTTTTCCAAAACCCCTGATTTGGTGGCATTATCTCTCCTCCCTCAACTCCTTTCTTTACTCTCCGATAATACCGTTACATACAACTTGTACAAGGTTGGCGTTAGCGTCACTCCTCTATAATCCTTGACCTCCTCTCCTTTGCCTTTTTTCATATTGCTTCCACTGCTCCTTCTTCCCGTATCTCTGGCCAACTCTCTCTCCTCCATACTCAATTCCACATTATCCACGCCCATTCCTCAGGTTCATTTTCCCAATATTTCCATACTTCATTTGGAATCTCATTTAGACCTGGAGCTTTCCCCTCTTTCCTTATTCCTAAATCATTGATTATTTCTTCTCTCATAATGCCCTCTTCTTCGTTCATTTCCCTTTCCTCAGACATTTTTAGTATATATCTTCTTTTTCTTCTATATTCATCTCTACTACTTTTTTCCTTCCTCCATCTTCTTAGTTCCTTTCTCACTTCCTTTGTTTTCTCTTCACATTCCTTGTCCCATCGATTCCCGTTCTTTACCCAACTATTTCATTTCTTACTTGTTTCCTTTAACACTCTTTTTGTTCTTCCTATCAATATTTCTATCTTTGCATCAACCTTTCCTTCTCCCATTTTTGAATCCTTCAGCTTCTCTTTTAATTAGTATTTTCCTTCTATTGACCAATCCCCTCTTAATGTAATTTTTACCTTTACCTTTACCTTTGCCGTTGTTTGAACCAAAATTATTTTTCTGCTGAGAATTACTAATTTTAAATTTTTAATTGAAAATTCAATTATTCTGCTGGGAATTAACATATTTCTTCTCAAAGTCGTGAAGGTTTTATGCTGATAATAATATTTCTACATGCATGAGTAGTAGGCGAGGGCCAATTTCGCGACATCACACAGGGGGAAGGGGTCGAATTTGTGATAAACATGATGAGGGGGTGGAGGGGGATTGTGTAATGATTCGTGAGGAATATGGAGGAAAGAAGTGGAAAGGGTGTCAGAAATATAGTGACGTGATTTCTGAACTGCCCCTTATGGTTTGAATATCAATGTGATAAATGACAAGGTTCTAACTCAGATATTGCAGAAGAAAAGGTGTTAACTCGAGAAGTGGAAATCAAAAGGTTATTGAAAGTTTAAAGACTTGTTGTTCTCCCAAACATTGAAAGATTAAAGAATTATGGTATTCTCACAAAAATGTAAGAGAGGCGAGGCTCGAGGAATTATTCAAGGTGCAGAATCAGTTAGAAGAAGAGGAAGAGGGGAATAGAAAGATGTTACAGGGAATGGAGAAGCGGTTGAAGGCGGTGTAGTGTAAAAGGGAAGGACAACGTGGGAATGCGCTGAGGGAAAAAGAGAAAATAATTATTGAAAAATTAGAGTAACGGAGGTCAAGTAAGTGGAGGTTAAGAAAGGAAGGATTTAAGAGTAATTCTCTAAAAATACTGTAGGGATTGACAGCAAGCCAAGGTAGGATATTCTGGATATCTTAGTAGCCTCAGCTTGAAGAGAGGCAAGGAAGGCGAGAATATACTCCGAGGATAGGGGGTCAGATTAAGAGTTTTAGAAGTGTTATTAGATCACAATTTAACTAGGAATAGGAAAAGATTTACATGACCCCAAAAGAAATAAAAAGTAAAGGAATATATAAAGTGAAGGAAGGAAGAGTGGTATATAAGACGATCAAAACTCAGGAGAAGTGGTTAGTTTAGGATGAACGGAAAAAATGTTTGTTTGAAGAACAGGTTTTTCGAAGAAAGGAGAAAAGGTTTCAAATTGGAAGAGGAAAAGATACGAGAGGAGATTTTGCAAGTTTCATCTTGGAACATGGTGAAAAATTCAGGACATGGTCACTCGCGTATGCAGATGACGATGTTGAAAAGAGTATGCTAGAGTTCATCACGGGAGAGTCTGAAGTTATAGAGTTCATGTAAGGTGTGGAAGAGGAAGGGAGAGGAATGCTAGTAAGAGGGTGAGGGAGTGTAGGATAAGATAGACTTTGTATATCTAGGTTTCATATTCCGGATGAATAGAGATATGAATGACACTATAAAGGAGAGAGTTGGGAGGGCAAATGTTGTGATGAGGCAGGTATTGGAGTTGGGAAATAAGTTTCTTCCGGGTGATTGTAGAAGGAGAATGGAGCTGTTCGACTAGCTAAGGATTAGTATACTACTGTATGGAGTAGAAGTATACGGTTGGTATAAAAGCAAAGAGGTAAATAGATTACAGGAGAAGTATATTGAGTGGAGATTTGAGTTGTCGAAGAGTGTATATATTCTTAGGAAGAAGACTTAAATGAGTAGTTTGGAAATTTTCACCCGAATTCGGGTGTGTGAGTGTAATGAGAATACTTTAAAGCAAGGGAAAAGTAGGCTGATGTAATAGTGTTAGTGGAAGGAGAAAACGAAAAAGGGAATGAAAAGCTGGAGGAAGAGAGTGGAACTTTATTCAGAAAGAATGGTCTGCATGAGGATGAAGTAAGAAGGTGTAAAGGGTAGAGCAGAGAAGTGTATGAGATGTTTTAGCAGAATAGAGAATTAGAGGAGAGACTAATAGTGCCATGGTTTGATAGGAACAATGGGTAAATAAGGTCAAGGAAGAGAGCGCAATTCTTGATCAATAAAGAGGAGAGAGGAAAGCAGGGGCTCATAGTGAGGATGTAAGGAAAGAAAGTAGTGAGTGGGATAAACGAAGTTAAAAATACAAGGAAAGGACGCTTGGAAATTGGAAAGATAAGGTATGGAAAAGATAAGGAGAAAGAATGATTGTATGCAGAGGGAAAAGAGGAAAGGATGTATTAATTAGAATAAAGGCATGAAATGTGAGAATAAATTTTTATTGAAGGAAGAGAGTGAAAATTATGTTCGTCGAAAATAAAGCCTTAGGTCACAACACTTATGCTCCTATTTTATGGCGTTTTCTAGGATTGCCTGCAAAACGAGTTATAAATTGTTCCATATGCACTGCATTAGAGTATAACAGCTCACCACGAACTGGAAGCCCCCGTCGCTTGTATTTATTGCGATAGGTTTTCGGACAGAATGCACTGCGGCGCCAAATTTATAGTCACGTCCGGACAAAAACACGGCTTTTTTTCAAACCATCCGTTTTTTTTTCGTTTCTTTCTTCACACGCAGGACGAGTCCGTCCGCTAAAACACTTCATCCCGTCAGTAAATCCCACGCAAATTTCTGTCCTGGTGAATAAACGTTGGGTAGATCCATTTCAACAATTTTTAGTTGCAATCAATTAGCATGAGGAATTATGAAATTTCTGGTTCTGATTTTGGATCTTGTCCAATTTTTTCAAATAAAAAATGAAAAGTATTACTGCCTTGATGAACGTTTGCTCGTATTTGTATATTTATTTTGAATAATTTGTTATTTATTTATTTACTTTGTACAGATTCAAGGCTTTTCCTTATGTGGAATTCGGAATTACGTAGGGGCCAGTATAGTTTTCCTTTTTTCTGATTAGGCGCTGATAGGGAGAAATGAAGCCTCAGCTACAACTTCTAGATGAGGACTAATTAAACTATACGCTTGCAAGATTTTGGCCTTTTTAATACTCGAATAATGTTTAATTAACTTTGTGGAATTGAATAACAAATTTTTCAGTTATGATTGTGTATGGACAGATCCTTCAGATAGGGTAACGCTGTTTTTCTAGAGATGTATGTTTTAACTTGCGGACTAAAGTTTTCGCTAAGGGAGATCAATTTGCAAAATAAAAAGAGAAGTTCTTAACACAGTTGTAAAATACCTAGCCAAGAAAGAAGTCTCAGTTAAGGATAAAACGAAATTTCAACCGAATCAAGGAATTATCGAGAAGAATTAGTTATGATCAAGATAAAACAGTTCTCAACTCAGAAACATAATTTTCGATCAAAAACGAATCAATCAAACTTCCAATTCAAGAATCATTTTTGAAAACGGGAAGAAAACCCATTTTACTACGGCTAATTTTAATTTCTGCAAATAAGATAAACACAGAACGAAAATTTTCAGCTAAAAGCGATGAATTATCAATCAAAGAAGATTTTCCTGTCAAGAAAAATACAAATTATGATCAAATTGTTTAAATTTCAAACATAAACGACAAATCCTCCACAAAACTGTCGATTTTTGACCTCTTGTATATAAATTTTCGAAAAGGATCATTTTTGACACAATATATAAATTTTCAATTGGAAAGTCTATTTTTAAAGAACTGAATGGCATCTTTAACAATATTTTTCAATCTATAACTAGGAAAGATTTTTTAGTAGAGGAAGAAACAAAATCGAGCAGTCAAATTTTCAGAAGAAAAAATTTATCAAATACAGAAAGGAAACAAATTTTCCGCAGAATAGTTCAATATCTATGTAATTAACAATCAGGTAGATCTTCAACCATAAATCAAGACATTTTTTCTTGAAGGAATAAAAATGGGAAGAAAATTTTCCAATAAAAGATGTAAATTTTTAACCGGGGAAGATTTTTTAGTCAAGGAGAATAGAAATTTCGAAGAAGAATCGTCTCGATTTTCAACAAAAACGACAAGTTTTCTGCAAAACAGTTGAGTTTTTCACTCCTGGATACAGAAATGTTTGACAGAACCAAGTTTTCAAACAAAATATATGAATTCTTGATAGATTACTTTCAACTATTAACGAATGATTTGAATTTTCAACCCAGATAGTTTTTTAAGTCAGCCAAAATAGTTTTCTCATGAAAAAAATCTACTCAATTTCTTGGATTTTCAACAAAAGAGACGATTTTTTGGACAACAAAGAGAGAAATTTTAACTAGATTGTTGGATGCTCGAGACGAAAGAACAAAGCTTCAACGAAACAATCGAATTGACTTATTACGAGGGAAAAATAAGTCTGGGAAAAATTACTAGATTAGTGCAAGACTTTTGGACTGGACATCATTTTCAGAAAGTCTCGTATACTTTTTATGAAGGGGTCTTAAATTATCATGGAAAAATTGAAAAAAAGTCATGGAAGTATTCAAGCACAGTTAAGGAACAACAGTCCTAGATTTTTCCTCAGACGGTTTATAGAAAAAATGTATACAGTCATGAAAGGGTTATAAAATAACCTCTTCATATTTTTAATGACTTGAATTGAGTAAATTCTGTACTGAGAAACGAAGAACTTGAATACGAGTCAGTGAATCACTTCTTGACTGTCTGCAATTCGGATGCAATAAAATAACCATTTTTAACAACAATTTATTTAAAGTATTCAAGATTCTATATCACAATAATGTATTTTTTTAAATAAACAAGGAAATTGCTCAAACAATCATTGCGTCTCTTCAAAACATAAGTCTGTATCTCTGTGAATGTTTTTGGAGTAAAAATGAACATAAAAAGTGAAAACAAGTGCAAAACACTGGATGTAAGCAAGTTATATTATTAAGTTCATACTTCTGTACATAATATATATATTCATAAAACTAATGGGGAAAAATATAAGAATGTAATTCATAATAGAATAAAATGTGTTTATTTTTATTCCAAACACATTGAAAGAGATACAGAATTATGTTCTGGGCAAGATGCAATAATTGTTTGAGCGATTTCCTTATTTTCTTGAAAAAATACATTATTCTGATATAGAATCTAAAATACTTTTAATAAATTGTTGTTAAAAATTGTTATTTTATTGCTATTTTTTCAACGTAGTTAAATTTTCAGTTACTAAAATAATTATGTTTCAGTGATGAACTTTTTAAAGAACTAGTTTTTTTTAGAAGAAAAAGAAATCCTATATGAGAAGATACACATTTCGGAATTTTTTTTATTTTGTAATTTTTTGAGAAATAGGACGGGTTGAAAAATTGAGAATTTGATTAAGGACTATTTTTTTTAAATGCACGTCTCCTGTTTTATTTGAGTTAGAGACATTAATATTTTCTCATTTGAAAGGTAAGAGAACGAGCTTTAACAATAAAATCATCTCAAGAATATTATCAACAAATTGAAAATGTTATGAACAATTGAAATTTTAAAATCGATTTTCAACTAGATTGGCCCCCAAGAATTAGGTTCTTAGTATTTTTATCGTATTCTGCGTAAAATTTCCAATCGCAAACGATTCATTTCAAAATGGTGGAATTATTATTACTATTGGAAAAAAATTAATGCATCTAGCAGTGTCAAACGCGGTACCTCACACCGGCGCGCATATCACATTGCACGGCCAATTTTCTTCTTCGATATCGTTTTTCTTCTAATTATAAACAATAATTATATATTTTCATTTAAATAATATTATCTGTAAGACAAGATAACGTTATTGAGGATTCAAGAAATAAATAAAAAATAAGAAGGAAAAGAAAAACATCATTATTGAAAATGTAGATTTCTTTATTAGGATTATTATATAGATTTCCTAATCAAGAAAGACGAGTTTGTTCGAATACAGTGAGAATATCAAACTGAAATTCTATCCATGAAGACGAATTTATAAAATAATACATTTTTGGAAGAAAAGAGACGAATTTTTTAGGAGGTAGTTAAAGTTTCTAGAAGGTAGATGAATTCTCAACCTATAGAAAGGTAAATCCCAAACGATAAAGGTAATTTTCAATCTTGAAATTTAAATTTCCTACCAGAAGAGATAAACGTTTCCAATCCAGAAGGACAACTAAATCCAAAATCATAAAATATTTACAAAACAGTATTGAATGAATAACAGAAGAGGCAATTATAAAAAAACCGAACCAATCCAAATGGACAAATCGTCTATCCAAGAACCCTCCAAGAACCCTCTAGAAGTTTCAATTACCTTCTAGCAAACTCGTCTTTTTTCTTGAGAAAAATATATTACTTTCAAAACTCGTCTTCTTGGATAAACAATTTTTCCATTTGGATTGCATTAGTTTTCTTTATTATAACTTTTTTGTTAATATTTCAAGGCTGTTTTGTTAATATTTCATCCTTTTGGATGTAATCTGTCCTTCTGGATTGGAAATAGTCATCTTTTCTGGTAGAAAATTTATATTTTAACGTTAAAAATTACCTTTTTCGTTGAGCGTTGAACTTTTCAGGTTGGAAATGAGACCACTCTCTAGAAGGTTTGAGTACCTTCTAGAAAATTCGTCTTTTTTGTTGCGAAAAAAATTATTACTTTCAAAATTCGTCTTTTTGGATAGACGATTTGTCCATTTGGATTGGATCGGTTTTTTTTATAATTGCCTTTTTTGTTAGTCATTCAATACTGTTTTGTTAATATTTCATGATTTTGGATTAAGTTGTTGTCCTTCTGGATTGGAAACGTTCATCTCTCCTGGTACAAAATTTAGGTTACAAGATTAAAAATGAACTTTTTTGTTGAGGATTCACCTTTCTAGGTTGATAATTTAACTACCTTCTGGAAACTTTAACTACCTTCTAGGAAATTCGTTTCTTTTCTTCCAAAAATGGATTATTTTATAAATTCGTTTTCATGGATAGACTTTCAGTTTGATATTTCAACTGCATTCTAACAAACTCGTCTCTCTTGATTAAGAAATCTATATAATAATCCTAATAAAGAAATCTACATTTTCAATAATGATGTTTTTCTTTTCCTTCTTATTATTTATTTATTTCTTGAATTCTTAAAATAGTGATCTTTTCTAACTAATAAGATTATTTAAATGAAAACATAATAATTATTTATAATTAAGAGAAAAACGATATCACAGAAGAAAATCGGCCGTGCAATGTGATACGCGCGCCGGTTTGAGGTACCGCGTTCGACACCGCTAGATACATTAATTTTTTTCCGATAGTAATAATAATTTCACCATTATTAAATGAATCGTTTGCGATTGGAAATTTTACGCAGAATACGATAAAAACACTAAGAACCTAATTCATAGGGTCAAACTAGCTGAAAATCGATTTTAAAATTTCAATTGTTCATAACAGTTTCAATTTGTTGATAATATTCTTGAGATGATCCTATATAAGAAATCTCTAAACGATATTGTCGTTATCGATTATAACGACTTTTTCGATATTCGATTGTAACGACTTTTCAGCGTAACCTGGGGAACGCTTTGCACAA
>WSXT02152587.1:0-10236 GCA_011762715.2 Neuroterus valhalla
TCTAACAAACTCGTCTCTCTTGATTAAGAAATCTATATAATAATCCTAATAAAGTAATCTACATTTTCAATAATGATCTTTTTCTTTTCCTTTTTATTATTTATTTATTTCTTGAATTTTTAATAAAGTTATCTTGTCTAAGAAATAAGATTATTTAATTGGAAATATATAATCATCATTCATATTCAAGAGGAAAACGATATCAAAGATGAAAATGAGCCGTGCAATGTGATACGCGCGCCGGTGTAAGGTACCGCGCTCGACACCGCTAGATGCATTAAATTTTTTTCCGATAGTATTAATAATTTCACCATTTTGAAATACATCGTTTTCGAGCGGAAATTTTACGCAGAATACGATAAAAATGCTAAGAACTTAATTCGTGGGGGTCAAACTAGTTAAAAATCAATTAAAATATTTTAATTGCTTATAACAATTTCAATTTGTTAATAGTATTTCTATGATGATTTTTTTAGTATATCTCGTTCTCTTTCCTTTCAAATAAAAAATTATAATACCTCTAGCTCAAATAGAACAGGAGTTTTGAATTTTTTTAAAATAGTCTTCACTCATATTCTTAATTTTTCAACCCTTCCTGTTTCTCAAAAAATTGCAAAATAAAAAAAATCCTCAAATGCGTATCTTCTCTTTTTCGATAAAGAACCCGTAAAAAAGTATTAGCTCAATCAGAAATGGATCCGTCAATTCTCTGTTCGATTTGTATAAGAATGTCCCATATAAGGTACTTCTCCTGGTGAAATCAAGTAGCTTTTTCGAAAAAGATTTTTCTATATTGAAATTTGTCATTTTTACGCAAAAAAAATATTGGGAACGCACAATTTGTCAAATATGGGAAAAATAAACGCGTGTTTAGGAGATTAATATAGAGGTATGTTTTCATTATCTCTGAAAATTATTTCTTCATATAAGCTCCACCTTTTAATGAAGTTTTTATCATTTTATTGTTAACTAATTTTCATTCGAAAAATTCATTGTTTTGGATTAAAGATTCAACTTCCATGCAAGAAATTCGTCATTTTTGCTCGTAAATCCAACCTGTCGGGAAAAGATTGAATTATTTGGTTGAAAATGAACATTTTATTTTCGTTTAACATTCCATTTATTATAAATGTTGTATTTCGAAGCTTTTGATGATGCATTTCTAGTTTTAACGCTCCTAATTCGAATTTTACCTAATCAATGTTTGAATGACACACTCGGGTACCATAACTTATCTATTAAATTTCTTATAGTCCGCAGTTGACAGTCAAATTGGGATATAGAAAACTAGATGCCTAGAAGATTTGAGAAATTATTTATTATCTCAAAAAGTTTGAAAATAATGAATTTTATTGGAGATACTTTGTTTTGAAAGGTCCAAAGCGAAGTCTGTCAAAGACTGAAAGCCTGATTTTATTTATGATTTTAACAGATTTCTCTACATCCAGGCTTTAATCATTTGACAGACTTAGCTCGTAACTTTCAAGAACGAATATCTGAATCTCAGTCATCTGTGGAATATGATAACCAAAATCATCCGCAATTCAGATGAGTTTTTGGAAATTGGAACTCTTCATTCCCTCATGTTTGAATTATTATTTATAATCATAATATTAATAACACTGTCAAATCGTTTTGAGTAATTCGTATGAATTATTGATAATTCCAATAGCAATTAATTTCAGGATTGTAATGGAGAGAATTATGACTCGATCGTAATTTTAATTAGATAGCATTAAAATTTGTAAGCATTTATATCTCGTTTAAAATTGTAAACAGGTCAAGTGAAATCGAGTGCGTGTAAAGAGGATTGATATTAATAATCTAGTTTTATGTTCGAGGTATATTTATTCAATAATTTAATAACTGCAATACAGCTTGATGATTCTAACTAGATTTTTTGCATAATCTTTTAAGTGAAACTCATTTCGCCCGAAAATTTCGAAATATCGAATTGTTCGGATTCTTTAAAAATAATTTTGAAGAACTAAGTCAACAATGTTTCTAGAACTCTGATATTTTAAATTGAGATTGTTTCTGAAAATAATTTATTTTTAACTTGTTTTCTGTTTATATTATTTCGTAATAAATACTTTTCCAACTTTATTGAATAAAACTAGGCATAAAACCTAAACGTGCATAATTCTCTGGCAAAAGGGTACTCAAGAGGAAATTCTTTTCAAATAAATTAGTGATTGGAAAATAATTCTTTCGCCTTTTTCTATATTCAACCATGAGAAGTACTATTTTATTTTCAGACGACGAAAAAGTATCGGTCAATCTCGCCAATGGAGTCAATTATTAGATTTGGGGCGATCTATAAATAATAACGTAACAGCTTTTTTGGTGAGGGGGCAGACAGTTTGGGAAAACGTTATTATCGTCTGTTAAGGCCATGTTTAACATGGGTCACGTGACCCTAATTATCGATTTTTTTTGCAACAACTCACGTCCGCATCGAAATAGATATCGAGTTGATTTTCTGGGGAAAGCCTCAGAAAACAATAAACTACGTTTGTATACAACATTTGGGTAAAAAATTTGAAGAAAAAAAATCGCAAAAAAATTTTTTTTGTTGAAAATTTTGAACCAAATTTCGTATACAAACGTAGTTTATTGTTTTCTAAGGCTTTTTTCAAAATATCAACTCGATGTCTATTTCGGTGTATACGTGAGTTTTTGCAGAAAAAAGATGTCGGTAAGGTAGGAATCGGGTAGATTTAGCATGGACTCAAATGGAGGGGTTAATAGTTACTGTTGCTCAAAATTTTTGTTCAAATTAAACCTGCAGAAAATAAATTTATAATAGTATAATCCACCCATCCATCCATTCATCTATCCAAATAGTTTGATCCATGATGTATATGTATATATAACTCAATGAGTTCGAACTGAATCAATAGAATCAATGAAGGAAAGGCAACTATTTTTGGTTCAGAATTAGTATATTTTTAGTAGAAAATTTCACTTTTTGGTTGGGAAGGCATCTTTTTCAGTAGAAAATGTATCTTTTTCTGTTTGAAAATAAACTTTTTTGTTGAAGCTTCTCTTTTTTGGGTTGCAAATTTTAGTGCTTTACAAAATATCCGTTTGTTTCGTACGAGGAATTCTTTATTAGGTTTTAAATTCATCATTTGAAAATTCATCTTTCGCAGTTGAAAGTGAACTTTTTTCATGACTTTTTTCTTGATTGAAAATCCAACTGTCTTCTAAAATTTCCTTTGGTTTGAATGTTTCCTTTTCTCTATTCTCTGTTTAAGTTGATAATCCAAGGTTCAAAATAAAATTTAATGTTGAAAATGAGACTCTTTGGGTTAAGCATACCACTGTTTTCTGGAACAATCGTATTTTTCGTTTGAAAAATAAACTAAAGTTAAAAATTTTTCTATTTAGTTGTGGATGCTACTTTATGGCTGACATTTTTTCTCTATAAATAAACTATTTTGTTCAAAATGGACCTTTTATGGTTGAACATAAACTTTTTTATAGAAAGATTCACTTTTTGGCTTGAAAATCGGACTTTTTTTTATTAAAAATTCGTCTTTTTTTCATGACAAATCCAGTATTTGGTTGAAAATACATCAGTTGAAGATGAATCTTTCTTGGGTAAAATGAATTCTTTTCTTGACTAAAAAATCTATCTTGCTTGAAAACTCAGCATTCAATCGGAAAATTCCCATTTTTGGGTTGAAATTATTATTCCAGTAGAAAAATGAAATATTTAATAGAAAAAGTAATCTTATCCGGTCGGAAATTCTTGATTTGTCTGGCAAAAAATTCATCTCTGTCAATTGAAAATAAACTTTTTTGTTTTTGGCTCAAAAAATCAAATATATGGTTGGAAATTCTCCTTTTCTGATGGAATTCCCAAAGTGTTTTTTTGAAGATTTTGGATAAACCATTTTTTCCTACCGTTTGAAATAATATTTTCAGTTTGTTTGTTGGGGAGTTGATCTTCTAAGGTTCAAAATGAAATTTGTTGTTGAGAAAGAGACTTTCCAGGTTGAAAATTGTGTTTCTTCTTGTGTTTGTTTGAATATAAACTTTTTTGTTTCAAGATTCACTTTCTGGGTTGAAAACTCAACTGTTTTATAAAAAATTTCTTTTTTTTTTTTTAAGAAAAATCTACTATTTGGTAAAAATTTCCTAGTTGAAGATGTGATATCATAAAATGATAAAAAGGATTTTTTTTCTTGACTGAAAAATCTGTCTTGCTCAAAATTCAGCATTTAAGCTGAAAATTCTTATTTTTTGGTTGAAATTATCATTCCTATAGAAAAATCAAACATTCAGGAAAAAGTAATCTTCTTTGTCCAAGAATTTTTCTCTTTTGTGAAGAATTTCCCGATTTGGATAGAAATTGTTTTCTTTAGTACTTATTGAAGATATTCATCTTTTTGGTACATAAGTTATTTTTGAAGGTTTAAATTGATTATTCACTTACGAATTCAATCATTGTATTGAGAAATCATTTTCCCTGTTAAAATGACTTATCTTCCTCTAATGGAAACTCATGTTTCTTGGTTGAACATTCAACTGCCCGCTAGGAATATTTGCTTTTTTGCTTGAAAAAACAACGACGTGGTTTGAAATCCACATATTTGGTCAAAAAATCATTTAGCTAATTGAAAATTGAATTAGAAATTCGTCTCTTTCTGGTAGAAAACTCATCTTTGCTGGTTGAAAATTACCTTTTTTTTTGGTTGAAAAATGAACCGTTTAGCTGGAAATTGATATTTTATATCGAAAATATAAATATTTGTTGAACTTGTTTTCTCGGGTACGAAATTCTTCCCTATGGGTTAAAAATTCACCTATTTGGTTGAAAATCCTGCTTCAGGAAATTGAACAATTTTGTTGAAAATCCTCCTTTTTTGATAAAATATTTATCTCTGTTGATTTAAAATGATTTTTTTTTTTGCCTTTAAAATCAGTTATATGGTTGGAAATACATTTTCTTTGAACTACTTAGTAGAACATTCGTCTGTTTGAATGTAGAAAATTTTCTTAGAAATACTTGTTTGAAAATTAATTTTTTGGCTAAGAATAACAACATTTTTGGATTTTATATCAACTATTAAATTTTTCGTCGAGAGTCATTTTATTATTTTTGGTTGTTAGAAGGGGGAGAAGAGGGTTAAAGGATAGTTACAAAAAATGTGTTATTTAATTTATGGAAGGCGCTCGTATTTGTTCATGAAAATTGATTTGACATTAAAGTTGCATAAAAATAATTTTTCTTCCTTCTCTGAAAGTATGAAATTAATATCTCATATTTTTCGACATAAATCTCGCATATTTTCATGAGGTATAACTAAAATTATTTTAAATTTTCCATCATGATACAAACGTGTTTATGGGGTAGCAGTTCTGCAACTATAGTAAAAACACAATGCATTGTACTAGTTTAACGACATTTCATGACAATATACATTTTATGATACCTTTTAATGTCCCGTTATGTAAACTAATTTACTTTCTTTGATAATTTCGTATTAAACTGGATCAGATATTAAATTTTCATTTCAACAATAAATAAAATCACTATCTAGCCGTATATAAATTGCGTTAGACATTTTTTGCCAATTTTAATACTCAAATTTTCAACAGAACAGCTGAATTCTCGACAAAAAAGGTAACTTTTCAACAAAATACTAGAATTTCCAAATAAAAAAAAAGAACTCTCGATAAGAAATGTGACAGTTCTTGGCCAACCAATCTAACAACAAAACTGATCAATTCTTTTTCAAAAAGATATATTTTTAACCAAACAAGGTAATTTCTACCAAAATGGATACATTTTCAACAAGCAGAAACCAATTTCCAGCAAGAGTGTTAAGTTGTTTAGCCAGAAAAATTATCAGTCGAGAAAGAACAAATTTTAACCGAATTGTTGAATCTTCAACAATATTTTCGAATTTTCAAACAAAAAAAAACAACTTCAACGAAACGCATAGTTGAATCTGAAACTTGAAATTAAAGAAATGTAAGTTATATCAAAATCCGATTCGAAGTCCTATTCAAGTCCAATTCAGTTTCAGATATTAAATTTTCAAGACACTGATGTTTTTACCCCCAAAAAGTTGAATTTTCGAGAAAAAAGGATTTTTCAACCAAGTAAATTGATCACAACCAAAAGGACAAATATTATACCCATAAAGACGAATCTCAAAAAAATTATTATTGAATTTTCGACCCAATAGTCAAGTTTATTGACAAACAAGATAAATTATTCGACAAAAAGGCAGATGCGTTTTGAAAAAAATGAATTCTCAACGGAAGAGTTGAATTTTCAACCGAAAACTTGAACAAACTAGTTGAGTTTTTAACAAAATAATAAAAGTTTCAATAAAATATTGAAGTTTTGATAAAATTTATTCTTCTAAATAAGTGGCTGAATTCTTTACCCGATACTTAAATTGCCAACTAAGTTGAACATACAACGAAGTTGAACTTGCAACGAAGTAGATTGTTTTCCAGCAATGAACTATGAATTTCCAGAAAAAAAGTAAAATTTTGAACCAAAAAAATGAATTTTCTATCAAAAGGTCGAATTTTCCACATAACAGTTCAATTCTCCGCTTTTACCAGACGATTTGTCAACAAAAAACATGGATTTTGATTTTTCTTTCTTTTAATATGAGATACAGAATTCACGCTTCAATTAGACGTTTTTCAGTTGATAAATTTATAATATAACATTTTATTTTGGAGTATATAATATCCACACAAGAAAATATTTTTGAGTTCAAGCAGAGATTGAAGGTTTTGAATCTAAAACATTTATTGTCTAGGCCTCAAAAATTAAACTATTTTACAATTGTTCATTAAAAATTGGAATTTTTAATCGGAATTATAAAAGTTCTAAAGATGATACAATTCTTGATCTTGAGTCTATTAGATCTTGTTTAGTATCAAATGCATTTCTAATTGAAAGCTTTGAAAATTAATGAACTTGACTTTGAAATGTAAGAAATGAAGCAATCCCAATCTTTGTTCGAAGCTGAAGTATACTTAAATTAGGATTCTTCTTTCTTTGCTTCTTAGCGCATGATGGAGCGTACGGATTGCAGAACTATCTGAGCACGTGGACTCAGCTAGCTTAGAAGGCAATAGAGGGGATAACGCATTGCTACGGGGCGAGTTGATAGGACAAAACTTTATTTCAAAATTATTTGTCCAATCAACTCAGCCAGTAGCAACGCATCAACCCTTCTACTGCCTACTATGCTGGCTCAGTCCATGCGCTAAGGCCGTTCTGCAATCCGTACGCTCAATTATTCCCAAAAAGTTGAATTTTGTACGCTCAACACTAGAATTGGTCATTCGGATTGCAGAACGACCGTAGCGCGTGGACTCAGCTAGCCTAGTAGGCAGTAGAGGGGATAACGCATTGCTACGAGGCGAGTTGATTGGACAAAACTTTATTTCAAAATTATTTTTCCAATGAACTCAGCCAGTAGGAACGCATCAACCACTTTACTGCATACTAAGCTGGCTGAGTCCATGCGCTAAGGCCGTTCTGCAATCCGTACGCTCAGTTAATCCCAAAAAGTTAAATTTCGAACGCTCAATACTAGAATTAGTCATTCGGATTGCAGAACGACCTTAGTGCGTGAACTCAGCTAGCTTAGTGGACAGTAGAAGGGTTAACGCGTTGCTACGGGGCGATTCGATTGGACAAAACTTTATTTCAAGATTATTCGTCCAATGAACTCAGCCAGTAGCAACGCATTACCCCTCTACTGCCTACTGAGCTGGCTGAGTCCATGCGCTAAGGCCATTCTGCAATCCGTACGCTCAATTAATCCCAAAAAGTTAAATTTTGTACGCTCAACACTAGAATTGGTGATTCGGATTGCAGAACGACCTTAGCGCGTGGACACAGCTAGCTTAGTAGACAGTAGAGGAAATAACGCCTTGCTACGGGTCGAGTTGATTGGACAAAACTTTATTTCAAAATATTTATCCAATCATCTCGGACTGTAGCAACGCGTTATCCACTCTACTGAGAGTGATGACTACTGAGCTGGTTGAGTCCACGCGCTAAGGTCGTTCTGCAATCCGTTCGCTCAACTGTTCAAGTTTGGAGACAACTAAGTTGAATTAATTTAGTTGCAGTCACTGATTTTCAATGCACCGAGTTCTGAATATTTTATTTTCAATGTTTGCTCTACAGTTTCATTTATAGTTTGAAATTTGGAACTGTGTTTGTCTACAATCCCTGAGAATTTATTTTCTTTACCTTGTTGGTTGAAGTTGACGCTTAGTTTGCAATTTTTTCCCTATATATCATGTCCCAGTTTCGATGGGAAAGTCCTTTCCATATTCAAATGACGAAAAAAAGTAAGGTGTTTAAAATCTGACTGTAAAGCCTTCGATCGCTCAAGCCACGTGGTTAGAGGTTGCCATGGCTTAAATCCAGATTGATTTTAACGTCACACGCGACGCCTGCTTAAATGATAGATAAACTATAATTAGACGGAAAGCCACCGCCTCACCTCTCCGATGCAGAGAATAGCACACCCCACGTTTATTCAGCGAATGCTGAAATATTACGATGTGTCAGCTAATGTCTTGTATCAAGAATTAATTCCCATTCTTCCAATTACTTTATTACTATTCACTCAAAAAAGCAAAAAAAAATCAATGCAAATTTGCAAATAAACATTTTATTATAAAAGTGAGGCGACTAGGTCCAAGTTCCGAGGATAAAGCTGAAAATTACTATAGGGATCTACAACAATTTCTAAAGTTTGTGGATAAAAGTAAATGTAACCGACTTTTTGATGTTTGATGTCAGAATCGAACTTTTATGCTATTAGCCGTTTAGGGTCATGCTAAGAAAGCCCCCCTCTCCGCCGACCAAAAATTCGCTACGGAGTTGACCTTGAACTGATACCGGAAACGACTGCTGGCGCTTGGGGCGGCAGAAATTGGAAATTCTCATTTGATAGAAATGTAAACAATACGCGGTAATAATGTCATATAACTCTAGATTATTTCATAAAAACAAACATGTTATTAGAATAAGTGGATGTGTGTGTTTGTTACTCCAGAATTTCTAGTTCAAGAATAAATTTTATTAGAAGCAGACGGTAATTATAAGATTTTGAATACACACCAATATTCTTCAAACTAGTGTGAACTTAACCTCAATATGATTATTTAACTTGCAAAGCTCATTATGTATATGATAATAAAAACTGGATTTGACTGAATAAAGCATGAAATTGAGTTTCATGTGGAGAAAATATTAGAAAAGGTTAGTTTTAGATAATACATGTTGTTAGAGTTGAGGAAATCCAAATAAACGGTATTAGTGAAAGGGTACAACATAGAATTAAGAACTCTAAAATTGATTTGATTTGATTTCTTTATTATGCCCACAACAATGTAACAATGACAAATTAAGGAAATTATTCTGTTACTCAAGTATTAATTTCACGTAATTCAATTCCCATCTGTTACGAGTTCAAGCAACAATGTTTTTGAAGTTCTAATCGGCTCATTTTTAACGCTTCATTTAGAATTATTATTGAATCTCAAAATCCTCCAATAAAATTGTTTTGATTCGAATGATTTATCCTCTCAAATCTTGAACTAAAGGCAAGGGCAATTTCAAGGTATTGCAATAAAAAATCCGAAAAAGTGCAATACATGATCACTATGATTCCAATCCTTTTTAATTTTTCAACTTTGAGCCTTCCATTACAAAAAGTTTTTTTTTCAAGTTATTGAAATTTTCAGTATTTCAAAACATTTGAAAATGAAAAATGTTTAAACATTGAATGCCTAGTCTTTTACTTTACTGATTTTTTCAAATTTCAGAGAATTCAAAAAACCAGACAATTACGTTTGGAATTAGAACCAAAAAATTTGGAATATTTAAATTCAAAACTGACTATCATGAGTATGTCCAAAACGAAAAATTGCCTGTGCTTTCTTTGAAATATATTGTATTGAATTCAGGTTATATTAACTTATCAACTATCACATAAATCCAATAAAAAAAATCGGCACATTCTCGACGCGCGCTTCGCGCGCGGCTCGCAAGTTTGAGCGCGCCTAGGGCGCGCAACTTCCGGATCTCGCGCTTCGATCTTGATGGTAATCTCACCTCGCGCTCCGTGCTCGGTTATGAATTTACCTCGCGCTGCGCGCTCGGCCTTTGTACCTCCCTACAGTTTCATATAGAGCTTGTGAAACTCAAAAGCGAAATGTCGACTACTTTAA
>WSXT02152598.1:0-10235 GCA_011762715.2 Neuroterus valhalla
GAGGATCCATCATCACACATTGAAAATGTCAAAGCTGCTGACCATCGAGCAGCACATTGTTGACAAAATACGAGTACTATCTGACGCAAGGAGGAGAATCAAAAAGAGGGAAGGATGGGTCAGAGAGAATCATAAATTTCTCGCTGACCCATCGCGCCTCTTAAACGATCCTCCTGTTTTTGTCAAAAACCCACCGGAGTCCGAAGAAGTCGAGACATTTCGGGGAGATTTACGAGGTGAAGCATCCATTGAATGGAGGCACTAAGAATATCATACGTTCAAGCAGCTGTGCAATAACCTCATAACGTCTGAGAGGGAATGCCCACCAATCACTGCTGAGGAGGTAGAGAAAACATCGAGGGGCACGAAGAACTTCTCTGCTGCTGGTCCAGATTGTATTAGGAATTTTTGGTGGAAAGAGTTCACTTCTACACAGCAACATCTGGCCCGCATCTTTACCTCATATTTGAAGTCGGAGATCCCTATTCCGCAGTAGCTGGTGTAGGACGCACTGTACTCCTACCGTAGAAAGGCGACTTGTCCAACCCAAGGAACTACATACCAATAACGTGTCTGAACACGGTGTGTGAGATCTTTACATCTATACTGAATGACAGGATTGTTCGGATAATTGGACTTGCATGGAGTGGGATTTACGAACGACAAGGATCGAAAAGAGGCGCAGCAGGATGTCGGGAAAACCTGCTGAAGGACAGGAGTGTCTGCAAAGACGCTGTAAACTACAAACGCAATCTGTCGATGGCCTGGATTGATTACCAGAAAGCTTTTGATTCAACTTCCCATAGACTTATCATCTGTCTGTTGGAAAGCTTGAAGATTCATTCAGACATAGCAGGATGCATTGAGAGATTGATGCCTCTTTGGAAGACCAGATTTACTATCACTTCTGGCAAACATCGTGTGACTACCAACAGTGTCACTTTTCAAAGAGATGTCTTTCCGGGTGACGCAATGAGCCCTATCCTCTTCTGCATCACACTATTGCCTCTATCTTGAACATCTTGAAGATGCTCTTGATATCGTCGGGAGGTACACACGAGAAATCGGTATGGACTTTGGATTGGATAAGTGTGCCAAGATTCATTTGAAACGTGGACGAATAGCAGGTATTGATAACGACCCTGAGCTTGTGGACCAAAGTGCTATCAGACACCTTAGCGCTGGAGAAACCTACAAATACCTGGGCGTGCCTGAGAGCCGCATTCAGGATACAACGTCTGTAAAGGAGGTTCTCCAAAGCAGATACAAACACCTACTCCGACGGATTGGTCGTTCAACCTGTCATCGTTGAACAAGATATCTGCGACTAACATGCTTGCCGTCCCAGTTCTACTCTATTCGTTTGGAGTGGGTCCATGGACGAAGAACGAGCTCGTAAAATAATTCGTAAAATCCTCCATTCAGTGGTACCATAAAGTGCAGTGAACGTCAGCTGCGGATCTATGGGTAGGTTTTCCGAGAAAATAAGTTATATATATTTTCGTGAGAAAAACCCATAAAATCATTAGCAATATTCTGTAACCAATCACAGGGGTCCCTTTCGGACCCCACGGAACCCGGAAAAGGGGTGAGTGTTTGACCAACATTATTTCTATGGCCAGTAAGAGGGGTGCCTTCACGCCCCCCATGGTAATTAATGTTGGTCAAACCCCTACCCCTCTTCCATGTCCCGCAAGGTGCGGAAGGCACCCCTGTGACTATTTACGCAATATTGCTAGTATTGACTTGGATGAACGCAAAAAGCCATGATTTTATGGGTTTTTCTAACGAGGATAGGTTATCACTGATTTTCTCGGAAACTATTACCCGTAGAAGAAAAATGAATGGAGCAAAAAATATGTATTTTAATGAGATCCACATTTTTATGCGGACCATTTTTTTCAATATTGCATATTAACTGAGAGAAACTCAAAAAACCATCATTTTTATGGAACAATGTAGATTTTCAATGAGATTTATTGCTCCATGTATACCCTTTTCCGGTTTCTACATATCTATATTCCCCCCTCCCACAGGAGATCTCAGACATGTAACCCTTCAACTCAAATCCCCAATAACCCCAACTCTCATAATAAGCCTTCAAGCAATGCCTGACGTACTCAATCCTGTGGGATTTCTCTTAAATCTCCGGAACCTCTACCGCCTGCAGCCGGATTTTTATTAAAAAGGCTCGCATTCGCCTGAACATATGTTCAGAGGAGAGGAAAACTGAAGAAAACCAAAACTCCTGAGCGCAGTCGATTATCGACAGACGGGTTTAGATGTAGACAATCGATAGCATCGAATTGCCTACACCGATCCTCGGCGTCGAATCTCCCGCTCGACAGTAGTTAAACGTAGTGAAAACACGACTAAGCAAGAATCCCAAACAGTCACCCACCCGAGCGCTAACCGCGCCCGTTCATGCTTGACATTCGAGATCCCGCCCAAGTCGGAAGTTACCACGCAGCTACTGCCGTGGGTTCCATACTTTTGTAGTTTTTTCGTGATTTCGCCATAAAAATCGAGTTTGTGCCAATTTTTACTATCATATTCATAATCAGCGCATCAAAATACATCAGTATACGCTGTGCGTAGGAAATCGGGCATATCACGTTTTTGAAACTGCACCCCATAAAACGATTCATTGCATCAGCTGACCTTTCCACCAACGCATAGCCAGCTGACGATTTTTTTTATTTAAAGGATGATGTAAAGCATCATCAAGGAAATTTTCAACCGGGAGGAAATCACTGAAAATCTTTTTTTTCACGTGCGTGGGTGGCTGCCGTTGCCCAACCCACCCATAGATCCGCAGTTGACGTTCACTGCTCTTTATAGTACCACTGAATGAGGCATTTTACGAATTATCAGTCGAGAAGATTTTGGTCACAAAAATCTGTCACTGGCTCCCGGCCTATTACCCTTACTGGGATTATAACGCGTTACTTTGCTGTTAAAGTTTTAAAAACTTTTTCTCAAGTTATTTCGAACTTTCGACCATTTGAAACCGTTCGTTTTCTCAAAAAAAAGGTATTAGCACTTCTTACCCAGAAACACTTTGCATGTAATTTCTATATATAATTTTTGAGGGAAGTAAGTATACATCGAATTGGAAAATATAGAATTTTTACAACAGGAAATTTTGTTTTATTGTTTCTGGATGAAAGTAAAATACCTCTTCTCAATTTTGGACCCCTGCATCATACTCCATTTTTCGAATACAATTTTCAATCTTATTCAAATACTTGACAAATGAGTTAAACTTGGGATGAAGAAAATCCTACCAGCAACATGTGAGATTAAGAAATCTGTTGATTCCAAAGTATACTCTGAAGAGTTTCCAACATGAGAACAAACCTATTATACAGGTCCTACAAGTCCAATAGAAGATCAATTGATTCTTATTATCGTTATCAATATTATTTTTCAAGTCGGTACATTATTTCCCTATATCGAATGACCTACAATTTTTTACGAAACATGAGAAAACTAGAATATTATTACTAATTTTGGGTTTGCACGAATAAAATAAGGATTGAAATTGAAGCATGCATTATACTCTACTTCACATAAGGATTATGTTATACCTACGTTTACGTATTAGATGATTTTTATGACAAACGGCGTATAATACACTGTTGTAAAGCACGCTATAATTTCTGGAATGTTTCAATTTCACATCCATTTGTTTTTATGTAAAACGTAAAAGTATCAAATTATTAAAATTTAATGCAGCTTCTCCTTCCTTAAAAAATGATAACATGTCAAATACACACTCATTTTGTTAATCAAACGAATTTTGAAGTCTCTTCACCATATAATTTCAGAAGCCTTTATATCAGTGGCGTATCAAGAACATTGAGCGCCTGGGTCGAAGAATGATTCGCCGATCCACCCTCTAGTTTTACACGTTCTTTTCAATCAATGGAAAACTCAATCTTTGAAAATAAAAAATGTTTTATGAAAAGAAAATTTCAATATCATTTCTCTATTATAAGGAACAGCAAAGATCGTTTTTCCACCCCCAAGTCGTTGTACCCAGGCGGACTAACCTTCCCCCCTATCTCACACCCTAGATATACAACTGCTTTTTGTTGAGAAATCCTTTAATTTAAAAAATTTCAATTAAAGTTTTTATTTGAAGACAAACTTTTATACAGACTTCTATATTTTACTTGTATGTAAAAGATTATTTCTTGGAGACCAGAATATCACTGTTTGAGACAGGTTTCAGGCTGCCTCATACCGTTGTCTCGAATCGGTTTTTCGTTTTACGAAGTTACAAATAACAAATTTTTTCTGCGGTAATGTTACGAAATTCTTAGTAAAATAAATGATCTACCTTCATCATTGAATTCAGCGTCTTAAAATTTTATACCTGAAAATGACATTTCTTGAGATTATGGCAAAAACTTTCTGGAAAAGGTGCTCTTTTCCCCTAAAATTCGGATTAAGCGCCTCAAAATCCATAGAAATACAATGGGCTCTGCACTGTAGCAACAAAGTGTTAGTTTCGGGCTCATTTCAGGTATTAGAATGAAACTCAGAAAAACCAGTCTCGAGCAGTACTGAAATGACACCATGTTTGAGATCCCAGAATCATTTGTTTTATAACAAAAATCACAGCAGGAGGTTTTTTTTTTCTTTTTTTGTACCATCGAGGTCAAATGTTTGTCTATGACGTAATAAAAATTTGACCTTGTACCATATATAATTTTTCCCGACTGCTGATTTGCGAAGGAGATAATATTTCGGGTTGAAAAAAATATATTTTCTTTATTCTCCTAAAGTTTCAACACAAAATATTATTTACTTTGGAAATCAGCTGGTGGAAAAAAAATACATTACAAGTTCAAATTTCGACTACTTTATAGAATAATATTTGCCCTTTAGCCATAATCCCTTACATAGTAAGCGTAACTCTTAAAGAGTCATGATTGGTGTTGAATACACAGGAGGGCACCAGTCTCCCACCAACGTACTAATGATTGGGTGGGAACTGGTTTTTTGAAACGTGACATGGCCGTAGTTATCCTTCTCAAGTTTTCCTCCTTAAAAACAGGACACGTAAAAAATGATGACATACTTAAAGAGATCTCTGATTTTTCAGGTCCGGAAAAGTCTTGACCTCATTTTGTGTTGGTGTAGATGTGTAGCTCTTCTCTCCAGCTTTACTTACCAGTACAAGTATATGAAGAAACATATTAGATAATATCCCAGAGAAATGAGACAATCACGAGTGTGCTTTTTTAGTAGCCCACGATTATGAATTTCTGTGGGATCATACACACCCATATTTCCACTAGGTACATTAAAGTATTCGTAAAACAGCCAAACTATAATTGGGAAGTTCAGTGCGCTCAGTCCCCACTGTCCAAAGACAAGCAGCATTATGAGTAAGAGTGAATGTGCTACTAGTTTTGGCATAACCCACTGGAAGAAATTATTTTTTGCATCAGTTGTTTCAAATTAAAAAACATCAAACATAGATATATCATAAATAGATATGGTAAGTCCAAAGTCTCACCATGTTTAGTCTCGAACAACATTGTTGCGCATTTAGATAATCGCATTCTAAATCCGAAAGCGTGATCAACTATTTAAATGCATTTATATTAAAGAAAATACATACTTCCAAAACTGCCTAAGTATAATTGCGTAAGACGCGCTCGAACATGTGAGCGAAGCAAGCCGCGCGCGAAGCGAGCCGCGCGCGAAGCGCGCAATGAGGATGGACCGGCCCGTCGGGCAGGTTTTTTTAAATTGGAAAACTAGTGGAAAAATAGAACATGTAAAACAGCTCTCACCATGATTTTGAAAAATCAACATTGACGGAGTTATTTAATTTGTTTATGAGAAACAAACGTACCATTATTTTGAATCTCCTTTTGTGCATTTCAATCATCAAAATTCGCTTTCCTTTTATGCGCAAATGGTAATATTACTCCTCTGAAGTACATTTTTACACTATACTTTGGAGTACATTTTTACACTATACATGATATTCTTCGTTAACGGTGGCTATGGATATAAAAACCAACGGGACGGGACACCAACCTGCGAGATTTGGCAACGCGTAAGTAAGGGAAATGACGCACACCACTCATGCTCTCCCCACTCCCTCGGAGGGATCTCAGCGCACCAAGTGATTGATCAGTTGCCGCAATAAGTTTCCAGTTTAAGACGGTTAAAGGTTCTACGCACGTACTGCTAGCTGACTAGCCAATCCAGAGTCGTCTCTAGCGCTTCACTAGTAAATTGGGATACCTTAACCCCTACCTCCAGCACTCTGGATGTATCAAGTCAACCCACTTGCCTGAGATGGGACTTTGTGCTCCATCCCGTTAATTTATGACGTTTTTTATCATCTTCTAAGCGACCAAATAAACTAATATAATTGCAAGACCCGCCATCTTGTAGATTCCTTTTTTTCTGCCATGAAAATAGGTTCGCAGCAATTAACACAGAACCCCTTTCTGCTCCGTTCAACCATTGTTTAAAAATACCATGAGTCCGCGCCTTCTATAGAAAACATATCAACTTTGTTTCAATTTCATTTGCAGAAAAACATTTTTTCTGACTACACAAAAAAAATTTTAGGCTCACAATAATAATCACCGTCATAAACAGTGTATGTGGTCATATATTTACATTTCAAGTTTTTTTCACATGAAGTCAGATGAAGCCATTTGAATGTTTCTTGAACTTATTTACTCATATATCTTCGTTTCTGTGCATGCCAAGATTATCTCTTCATAATTTAGTATGCAACATTCGAAATGTCGAATTGCAGCCGGCTTCGGTGAAATAGAATGAATTGATTTAAAACATACCGATTTAATATGTTATAAACGAATAGGGAGAGTGAATTTGTAATTCTGGTTGTTTCACGTAGAACGACAATCGTGCTTGAATCAAAATAGCTCCAGAATGAATAATACCACTGCATGATAAGTTTCATTAAATGGAGATTCCTGGAACATTCTATACTAAATATGGTATGATAATCATATCTGAGACATTTTAGACTCTCAACTTAGCCCAAAGCTATACTTAAATGCAAAAAATGATTTTCTTGATAGATTTGATGCTTCTACAATGATGAATGGTAATTAAAGAAGGTATTCTCGGTTTCGATCGTGTATAAAACTACAAATTTTGCTGACGTTCCGGGAACGTTCCAGTTCGCATCTTCAGAGCTGACCTGAAACTGAGGTTTCAGGTTATGTTATTCTTATATATGCTCTTTACGATGCCTGTAATTGTTCAAAGGACCTAAGGTAAGGACTAATCGAACCTGATTGGCTAATCAAGTCTTCTTTTAAAAACCCAGGAGGACAGAAAGACAAATCGGATTGGTATTAAATCCATTATCTCTGTTCATGCTATTAGAGTGTTTTAAGATTCCCATTGCTTCCCTATGCCTTCTTGGGGAAATATTGTTTGTTCTTGGGATGACGGTTGTTTTATCAAATAAAATGCTATGCCCTGTTTCGATATGGTGCTCAGCTATCGCTGACCGCGTGAAATTCTTCAGCCTGACTTTACTCCCATGTTCCTTTATATAATCCCAGATCACTGAAAGGTGTCTTTTCGCCTCTAGAGCTACTTAGGAGTGGTCCTATATTCGCAAGTGGTTTGAATATGGTTTCAATGTTATGTCTGTAGAGAAACCTTACAATTTGTTCTGTGATACCTTGGATGTAGGGAAGGTTGGTGGTCGCTTTTCTCTCCCTTTCATTAGTTGGTTGTGTTAACTTGTTTTTTCTAGTGTATTTTTTTATTGCTCTTTAAATTTGTTTGTTTGTGCAATTGTTTTGCATCACGGTTTGTTCAACGTTTTGTAATTTATTCGGCAAGGGTAGTAGTAGGAGGAGGAATGTAGGTACAGTACAGTCGGAAAATTTAGAATAAGATTTTAAAAAGTTGTTTTTTCAGTTTATCGTTTTATCTATTGACATATTTATAAAACGATCCAAGACGCATATATTAACTTTGTGCTTTTTTATTGGGACGAAAAACAGTTGCAGGCTACCTCGATATAATGAAATGGCCGCCGCAATCCTCCGATTTAAATCTCATTGAGTTATTGTGGGAATAATTGGACTGACGTCTGAGAGATCCAAAGCCGACATAACATATATGTCACATATATGTACAGTTTTCTTATTAATTTTGATAAATATTTCAGGAAAATGTATTGAGAATGTATCTGAATCATAATGCAACATTAAACATGCAGAACTACTGCGAGTATGTAAATAATATATCGATAGATAAACCGATAAAATAAAGAAACAAATTTCTTGAATCTTGTTCTGATACTTCCCGACTGTACTGTATCTATTTTTATGAGTCGGCTATCTGTAAACTTTATGTCCTGATGATTTATCAGATCGTTTGTAAACTAGAATGTCCAAGAAAGGCAATTTTCCGTTTCGTTCATTTCCCATGGTGAACTGGATATTAGGATGTAATTAGATGATATCGGAAAGTTTGTGTTAGTAATCCATTTCATGTCTCCAGATGACAGAATTACCGTCAACTCAACGGCACCAGAATTCCGGATTGAATTTGATTGGTTGAAGGTTTTAGTTTCCAGATGTTCCATAAAGATGTGAGCTATTACAGGTGACATTGGGGATCCCATTGCTGCTCCTGAAGTTTATTCATAGAATTAGTTATTGAAAGAAAAGTGAGTATTGTTGAGACAGTGTTTTATCGAAGGATAAGGTCAGAGAGAAAGTTGCAAAGGATTTGATGAAATCGATTGTATCAGGAATCGGTACTTTCGTGAAGAGAGATACTACGTCGAATCCTACAGGGATGTCTTGGGGTTGATAGTACATCTGTTGTATCTTTTTGATAAAGTCAAAAGGATTTTGGACGTGAATGATAGAGATTCCTGTGAAAGATACAGTTTTTTAGTTAGGAAGCGTGCTAGGTTGTGAGTTTATTGCGCTAACGATCGGTCTGAGTGTAACGTTGTTTTTGTGGATTTTTGGGAGTCCGTAAAGTCTTAGAGAGATAGGATTGGTAGATATCAATTTAGTTATCGTTTCTTTGCCAAGTTAAGAGTCCTTCAGGAGGTTTTTCGTTTCGTTGACTATTGTTTTTTTGGGGTCCTCTTTCAGTTTTTTGTACGAATCGCCAGCTAGAGAGTCTTTGATCTTGTTGTCGTAATCTTCTTCATTTATTATAACTCTGGTTTTGTCTTCATCTGCAGATTATACTAGAATGTCTTTATTCTGAATGAGTTCTTTAATAGCTGCTTTTTTTTCGAGTCAAGTATGAGGAGGAAAGTCGTGCTTGGCGTAGGATGTTGGCCGTCTATCGTCGAATGACATTCGTTTTTTCGGGCGGAAGGTTACAAATTGCGGATTATGAATTGCTGATAAGTTCTTCTTCCGAAATTTTAGATGGAACTAATGCAAAATTATGTCCTTAGACAGGCCTAAAATCATTTCATTACTTAGAGGCTGGCAGGAGATGTTCTTTACTGTGTGTGTTGAATTCTTTTTTTCAAGAGAAGCAAACTAGTTTGGTATGAAATTGATTTGGATTTGGTTGTTCCTAAATGGTTTTTTTAATTGTAAGAACTTTGGGACGATGTTGTTGTCCCTGCATCGTTTCAAGAAGGCTAAAGATGTTAGAAGCTTACCTTTAGAAGTCCTGGGCTTTCTAAAAGTGTTGTTTCTAGTGAGTAAACTCTCTCCGCAGAGTTCTTTGATGATAGATTTGATGTTTCCACGATCACCCATTATAATAAAAGAAGGTGTTCCGGGTTTCGATCGTGCACAAAACTACAAATTTTGCCGACGTTTCGGGAACATTCCAAGGACCCACCGTGGGGAACGATCAAACCTGATTGGTCAATCAAGTCTTTTTGAAGAATCCGGGAAAACCAAATAGGATTGGTTTTATATCCATTATCTCTATTCATGTCATTAGAGTTTCTAAGATTTTTATCGCTTGTCTAAGCCTCCTTCGGTGAATATTGTTTGTTCTTGCAAAGCTATTAAAATTCATCGAGCAAAAAAGAAATACACTAGAAAAAGGAGTAGAAAAACAACCAACTAGAGAAATGGAGAGAAAAGCGACCACCATCCTACCCTAGGGGCCGTCCATAAACCACGTAGCCCGATTTTTGTCAGTTTCAAGCCCCCCCCCCCCCCCCCCGCCGCCCATCGTCCGTATTTTTCACACCCCCCCCCCCCCCCCCCACCCACCCG
>WSXT02152609.1:0-10235 GCA_011762715.2 Neuroterus valhalla
CGATCTATTCCGGAAAAATACGATCGATCCACTTCATGATTCCTATAGGTGATATGTCTCCTTATGTTCCTTCGTGGCTAATAGATATCTATTTAAGTTCTACTATGAGACAAATGCAATTAACAAGACTGGCAAAGTGATCAATTGAAAATGAAGTCGCAAGAGCGACAGATTTCAACGATGTGATAGACGACTTTGCAAGTGTAAAAGCTGGGAGGCAAAAATTCATTCTATTTCTTATACACAATTTTTACTATAAAAATGAAAGTACAATGTAGGAGGGGGGGGGGGGGGGTACATAAAGGGCGTACTAGATGAGTTTTGGCTAGGGGGTTAAATTTTGCCGTTACGGCTCCGTCTACGAGAATAATTCTGGAATCTTCGGTCACTTGTTTCTGTTTTGAACCTTTTAAGAACAAATATAACACGAGGAACTAACTGCACTTTGTTTTCTCTTGAATTGTTCCGTCATTTGTTTAATTTTTGGTGATACTAAGAAGTTCTACTCAAAGCAAATCGTATACTATCTCGGCCACATATCTTTAATGTCGGTTTATCCATAATATGGAGTATAAAGTAAAAAATTTGTTATAATGTGAGATGATGTGGAATGATGTTGAAGTACAAGGAAGAAAGCGAATGAGAAATGATTATAGACAGCATCCAGGCGTGGATTTACCTAAGGGGCAACATGGGCACTGCCCCCGGGGTGGCAAGTTTCCAAGGGCGGCAAATTTTGGACCGAAAAGAATAAAGAAAGAAAAATAAAAAATGAGACAAAATAGTGATGAAAATACGGTCTCTTAAAATAAAATCTTTTCCTAAAGATTAAATTCAGCTAATAAACATATCACCATGATGAAATATTAAATAAATTGCTTCGATTTCATGGTCAGTACAAAAAAAAGGCGGCATTTTTCATTTTTGCCCAGGGGCGGCAAATTCCCAAATCCGCCTCTGACAGCATCAAATCTTCAAGTTTCTTCTCTGAGGTCCAGATAATGGAAATAAAACGCAAATTGATCGAAAACTTCTTGCCGCAGTTGATAACAAATGGTCAATGGTTCGTAGGATAAAAAGTGCTTTTATGAGGAAAAATACTAAATGTTTACAAAGTGAATTCAGGGTATTATTCAATAACACCCAAGAAAATATCCCACAACCTGAAGATGGTTCCGTTGAATCTTCAGTTAATTCATCAAGTCTATTTATTGTTTCTAAAAAGGTCGTCCACGTTTGAGTTTCGAAGAAGGATCCAAAAAGACGAAACGCAGACGAGTGAATGAAATTGCTCTGAATCACAGTGGAGAGGAGTTGTCAAGTGCACTAAAATTGGTTAATCATCCATATGCTTGCGATTCTTCAACGGATGAAATAATAATTGAGAATTAAGTCAGTAATGAAGATAGATTATTGGCTATGTACATAGATCTAGGTTTAACGAAGAGAAAGTATGAGAAGATGAGGCTCTATAATTTGTATCTGCTTGGTAGTAAGCTGCACCTTCCTTACCTTTGAATTCAAATGGCCAAAAGTGATTCTTATCCGGAACATATCGAGGTATCCGAAACAGGAGCAAGTGTCAATTTCATTTCCCTGCTTGGCGAGGACAAACTTTAAAAAGTTACAGACTCAAAAGTTGTTACTGATTGGGAAATGGGGGATGGACTAGACAAAAGTGGTCCATCACGGTGAATGTTCCTACGCTTTCTAATTCAGGGCATCATAATAATACTGAACTTGAGTTGAATCCTGATGGTGACAATGGCGATGATGTTTATTTTTTTTATTTAGGGGATAGTAGAAAAATCTGCCAACAGACACCGAGAAGGGTCTACACTTCTCGGTAGTGTGGAGTTTCCGATGTTGGTGGAGATGACGAAATGTTGTTACCACAATTAACCCACTAAATAATCACCATCTTCTTCTTGGCATGATTCCCCCCGGAACCGCTTTCGCATTAATTCAGGGGGTGCCGTTTTCTCGCGCGCTTAGGCTCTTGCTGGTTTCTGTTTGTTCCGATCTTCCATGTCCCAACCAGGATATACGCATCGTCCGCAGTAGCGCGACTATGTCACGCATCGGGCTCGTCGGCCTTCGACATCCTGTTTCGGCATGGTTGACTCTTTCGGATCCTCCGAGTGTTATCCACTGGCAACTCGATTCATTTAGAAGGTTCCTTCGGTCTGCGCTTTTTGGTTGCTCCCTTGTACACACTGCACCTTGCAGTTCCTGGAACAGTGTCTCCCCGGGAACCATCCTTCTTCGCGGCGCAGAGGTAACAGTGCGGAGCAGTTGTGCACTCTACAGACCTATGTCCCTCTTTGAAACATCTCCAACAGCAGTGCTTCCTGTCGCGTCGTGACCGTTGCAAGCCGCTGCTATGTGGCCTTAGCCTTGGCAGCGGTAGCACCTGGTTGCTGTCACCTTCTTTCTTACGCGGCAGGACACCCACCCAGCTTTTAGGTGTTCTGTCCGCAGGAGCCTCTCAGTGCCCTCCTCGTTTATTTCAACGAAGGCCTTCAGGTTTCCACCAAAGGCTTCCTTGTAAAGCTTACCTAATATCTCGTTGGCCTATATTCACCGAAGTGATTTTTCAGGGCCTCTTCCACCACGTTCTCCTTGTTTCCGACTACCCCTTGATAGCAGAGGACAGTTTCTCCCTGCCCTCTGCTTCACATCCGACCTCTATCAGGATCCCTCCGTCCCGCGTCTGCCGTATTCCCTTGACTTTTACGCCAAGGTTTTCTGGCTGCACAGGACTCCGGATCCCACGCAGCACGCTAGCGTAGCTGAAACCTTCGGCAAGTCTGATGAGCACCACCTCGGGTCATGCTCGTTTTGATGTCCTCCCCTTCTTCGTTGTTTTTGGCCTTTCAGCCGGCTTCGCCTCCTTCAAGGAACTCGAAGCTACAGGCTTAAACCTTTGCTCCCGAGTTCTTATCTTTTTCTGCGCAGGCCTCAATGCGCTCGTCTCCGGGGGACTGTCGGCTCGGTCTCTTGGCCTCTTCCCTTTGGTGGAGGCCGGAGTTTTCCCAGCATCTGCTACCGTCTGAGTCCCCGTGCTTTTCGCAGCTGTCTTCCTTGCGAAGAGCTTCGTCTCTCGGAACTTCCCTTCGAAAATCTTCTTACACATTTCTTGGGTAACATAAGTTTTTAAGTCTGCTGTCCAGCAGTCTGTGTGACGTACACTGTCCCGCACCTTGTCGAGGACAGCAAGTGCTTCGTCCAGACCCTCCGTGATTTGCGGATGCATATGACGTTTCGTACCGCAGAAATGCTCCATTTTAATTAGGATGCTCTCCAGCTTTGCGATGTAGCTTTGCGTCTGCTCCATGTTTTCGTTCACTTTCAACTTGAAAAATCCGACATCAGTCCTGGAACCTAGGTGCCGTTCATCCGTCGCATCCAGCTCTCCTCCAAATAACTCCTCACACAGACTTTTTTCGTGTATTTGGCTCCCCCCAAAATCCATGGAGCCGGCGCTGGCCACCGGGGTTTTCACCCGATTGGAATCAGCGGGGAGACTGATACTCCCTATTACAGAAAGTTGACATTTACATTCTTGAAATTGTCAATCGGTCATTTGAGATGAGTTCTGATTTCGAGTGCACCATGATAGATAAAAAGTTTGTAACGTACTTACAGAACAAAAAGCAAGTACTTGCTGCCATATTTGTCGAGTCGGTCCGCGGAGTAAGCTGCCCGGGTACGCCTTGTGTTTGATTTTGATTAATTTAAACATTGAAGCAGGAAATATATTAATATGTTTGAATAAAATCAGATTTAGAGTAATAAATGTCAGAAATGAACACTTTGTAACTATTAAGCATTAATCATTGGAGAATACCAAGCGTGAAATGGTGATATTTGAAAATTCGAGGTAGATACATAATCGAGCGCGAAGCGCGAGATCCGAATGACGCGTGCCCTAGGCCAAAGATATTATACCTAGGCGCACTGAAACTTGCGAGCGCGTTCTTAGTAGATGAGCTATATTACTAGGAAGTGAATTGATTTTTCATTTTTGAAAATTGCAAATTTGAAGAATGTTTTAGTTCTATCAAAAAATATGTGTTTGGAGAATTTTTTCTTGAATGAATTTTTTTTTTGGTTTTAAAATCTGGGCGGTGATTTGGCAGACGACTTCAAATTCCTGGTCATCTCCCAGTTTTCCTTGGTCAAATCGATCCATTTTCCGAGTCAACTGAAAGTATCATATTCATATTTGTCGCAAAACGCAAATAGGGTAAGTGTACCGTTCTCCGAACACGTACCAGTGGTCGGACAATCCTATGTATTTCGCCGTAGAAATAGTTCAGAAAACCATAATCATTAAAAGTAAATAGATGTTCGAAATTCGCATAGTTTCTTGTATCCCGAAAGACAAAAAAACCAGGTGTGTTTTCTTTTATTCCACTGTATTGAACATATTTCAGAAGCCGGTCACCATTGATCGCCATTTTGGGGTCGTGCACTATGTTTCCTGTCAGAAAACAGCGTGCTCTTGTATCATCATTTTAGATGTATTTGAATTTGGATATAACTTGATTGGTTGCATTTATCAAATGTGGGAGCCTTAAAAATTGCAAAATTCTTTGCAATTCAAATCTGTGTACCGTATATGCAAGGATTTTCAGTCTGTCTGAACTTGGGTGCAGAATTTTTTTAACTCGCTAGAAGTCGGACAGGCTGTCCGACCTCTGGTGAAAACGTCATCCAAACAGTGTTTGTAAATACGGACATTCCATATCTAACCTCTCTAACCTCAGATACATGTTGGAATATTTGTTTATACTCTCTCCCTGTTACGGGTTTAAGAGTCTCGGCATAACCTTCTCTCTATTCCTTTGCCCACCTCACCACTAACTCAGGGGTAAGGGGGACCTACAGTTTTCGGTGGGTTCCGATCCACCAAGAGCAACAGCTACTTAATACTTGGAGAACTTAAAGAACTCTAGAGGTACTGGGCTCACGACTCTCTGTGGCCCGCCAAAGCTCTCCCAGAGTGCGAGGCGGGAATCGAACCCACAACCAGACAGTACCGTGGGTCCAAAGCTCATGCCTGAGCCCCCACGACCAACTGACCACTCTCCTCAGATACATGTTATTTTAGTCGAAGTTTTTTTTTGTTCAGAGTGTTCACAATCTATTTCTTGTACAAGTTTTCCATTTGCACGAGCATAATATCCAAAGTTTTCACGTCAATGAATTTGGTTAGAAATGAATAATCATACACACACACTTTATTGATCAATTCAAGCCTCATTGCACCTTATTAATATTTTTACTTTTTTATATTTAATTTATTATTCGTGAACGCGTAGCGTTGAACTTCCGAAAAACTGATTTTGCAGTCAAAAACATTTTATTACGATCCAAACCTGCGCATGGAACAAAACCAACCTAAAAAATGGAGTTCCTAATAGAGAATACGGAATTGGAAAATGATCCGTAGAAATAATTCGATTTGATGTAAAAAGCATTTTGAAATAATTATTGTTGCTTCAGGTATTTTAAAATACTGTATAAACAGCAAAATTCTTTTTAAATAAAACATTTCGCATCTTGGACATTCTGTCCGACTATTAGATACATGCTGTCCGACTACTGAAAATCTTGTCCGACGACTAGTGTTTTCTCATGTTTTTCCGAAAAACCTTTTATTTCTTATTAGAACCACATTAACTTCAAAACTAAGGGCAAAAATAACTTTGAAAATACAAAAAAAGTCCAAAAATGCGAACCTTTGCTAGAAAAAATAAACAAACAAATGCCTAACCTAATTCAAATATGAGAATAATACTATTTGTCCGCCCACTGGTACATTTACCATATAAATTTTACTTCATGTTGTTTATTCTGAACATCCTTTAACATAACATATCCAACATTCCATAAAAGATAACTTTGAAATAAATACTCAAACTTTCCACGGAAAAATATCATTTTCCGACAAAAATTGGAACAGTTAAACTTACAATCGAAGAAAATCTATTTAAGATAACAAAAAACACGGACCAATTTTGAATTAACGAAATAAATATTTGCAAGCGAAAATGGAACAGTGACAATACTAGTTTGACAACCAATTCCAAACCAAACATAAGAGTTTTTAATTAAAACAAAGAATCTACAACTGAAAGAGTTGAGACTTCAAACAGATAAATTAATTTTGAGAAAAAAAGAAAATCTCAACAAAAATTTGAATGCTTAAACTTTAAATTAAAAAAATTAATGTTTAACCAAACAAATGCATTTCCGACTAAAACTATGGAATTTTTCATTTGAATAAGTTAGATCTTCAGTAAAGAAGAACTACGTATGACAAAAAAACTAACTTAAGAAAAAAAAAAAAAGGTTTTTCAACAAATTGTTACATTTTTCAACAAAATGATGATTTTTAATATGAAATTCTAAATTTTAAACTTTGGTAGTTTAATTTAGAACCAAAAAGACTATTTTATAACTAAAATGATGAATCTTCAGCTAGTATAGTTGAATTTTCGACCAGAAATTGATTCTCAACCAAAAAATACAATTTTTCAAAAGAATAGTTTAATTTTTAATTATATACATAATAATTTGCACCATAAATGCAATAGTAACATTCTTGGCTGAAAAAATTAGTTTCAAGCCAAGCATAAGAGTTTTGAATTAGGTCAATTTTCGACTTACTCAAATGAAAATAATGAACTGTATAACTTGAATTGTTAACAGAAGATGTTTAATTCTTTGTGCATTAATTTTTGAAACTTTTGAAAGATAGATTGTTGTTGATTTAATTCACCTTGAATGAATTGTCAATTATTCTACTTGCACACATTTTGATTTAATCATTATTTTCTAAATTATAAGGATTCGCAAAATTGCTTTTCGCGTCACACACCGTGAATCCCCCAAAAACCTATTCATTAATTAAAGCATGCGTGAACAGAAAAGAAGAATTTTTGGACAATAAGATAAACTTTTGAAGAAAAAGATTTTAATAAAGTGCATTTCCATAAATTCTCTCTTACTCTCATTACTTTCACTTTGCACAACTTAAACATTTTCCCAATCAAATTCATGACGAACACTAAAAATAACGAATTTCAAGCGTTTATTCACGTCCAATATTTTAGAATATTTGATGAAAGTAAAACGAAAAATGTTTGTAGTTTTTATTCTTCTACAATGATGAATCTTCATTGCTTTCTAAATACTCATTCTAGACGAGGAACTTATCAGAGAAAGAAATTAAAAGAAGGACTTTTGGATTTCTTGGAAATCATCCAAACACCTACACATTCACAAAACAAATGGCTGGACATTTGATGTCTCGGGAAAAGTAAGGACTTCCATTATCTATTGTAAGGCCAGGAATTGTTCTAAACTGGTGGAAAGAACCAATGGCAGGACCGGTAGACAATGTCAAAAGCGGAGCCAGCTGATTTATAGTAGGAAGTTGTAGATTCAATTAGTTTAAGAACACTTTGCAATGCACCTTGGTCTACTACTGGGGATCAAAGAATTCATATGGTAAGTTATGTTAGGTTGGAAAGCAGCTGTAGCTATACCTTGCCCTTTAAGTTGTTATTTGACATACTATATTCTTTTGTAAATTTTTTTTGGTTGGCAAATAATAAAGATTTATTATTATTATTATTATTATCCGTCAAAAATAATTCCCGGGTCTTTTACAATTAGGTTATTGATGTGATATAAAGTTCGTCTCGTTATGTTGTCATTACACGGCAGCAGAGTTTGTTGAAGGTAACTAATTGCGTCACCTCTGGATGCTTTTTTAGTGCTACCAACTGTTACTCCATAAGGTTTTAGTCACAACTTTCCTGATGGTCGAGGAAATACCTTAAAATACGACAGGCGTTCAATAAAACTGCTTTTTGAGCTGCTGCGAATACCGTACTGCCTCCTAGACGTTCGAGATGTTCAGTGCATCTTGCGTGTACATTGCTTGTAGCCGATATCACGATAGGATGCATGCATGTTTCACATTGCTCCATATCGTCTTTACTTCATGCCTCAGTTCACTATACTTATGGATCTTGGTCGTATAGGATTCCTGCAGATTTCGGTTAAGTGTACAAGCAATGTTGATGATAGAAACTTTCCCGCTACCTTTTTCATGAACCACGATGTCTGGTCGATTGGCTGTGATATAAAGATTCGTCTGGATAGTAACATCCCAATATAAGATGTAATCTTCGTTATCCAAAACACGAACTGGGATGTATCTGTATAGAAGCATCCATTCTGTTAAGAGCCCCAGGTTTAGGGCAATTTGTTTATGTATCATTCCCGCTACATCATTATGCCTGTGCGTGTACTCTCTCTGGGCCATTACGCGACAGCCATCAATAATGTGCTCAATGGATTCGTTCGTATCTCCACACAATCGGCACCTGTCAACCACGTCTTGATGTAAAACATGCTTGCGATAGTTTCTGGTGCTGGAAAGCCTGTTCTGGATCGCTGTCACGAATCCTACCGTCTCCGGAAACAGGACGCCCTTTTTCAGCCAAATATTAGATGCCTGTCATCCACTTCATATTGATCTAAGCTTCCGGGGTGCTCGCCGTGGACAGCTTTTTGTCTCCATTGCGTTTCCAATTCCTCTCTGGTTTATGCCCTGATATTTGAGGCTTCCGCTGAAGAAAAATTTAAGGGCGTGTGGTCGAGATCTGCTTCATAGATGGTATTGTAGAGCGCAACATGTCGTTTGATGATAAAATAGTCTCGCAACTGTGTAACTTGCGATACACAGTGCTGCTTGACATCTACAACACCCCTACCCCCTATATGTTGTGGCAAAACTATCCTTTCAATCGCCGAATTACTTTGATGCATCCGATGCTTAGTCATTTCAACACGAATTGTTCTGTTTATCCTATCAAGGTCGGTGTTTGTCCATTTTATAAGCCCAAAAGAGTACGTGAGAACAGGAATAGCATAGGTGTTGATAGCCCTGATTTTGTTGGAAGAGTTGAGAGAACTCTTAAGAACCAATCTGAGTCTTGTAGTGAAAGCAGACATTAGGCTCTTCTTAACTATCGTATGCTGTATACCCCTGGACTCAAGAATACCCAGATACTTACATGACTCACCCTCAACCACTGCCTCTATACGGTTCTCATTCTCGTTCCCAAATTCTTCGGTTTCCAGTTCTCCTCGATTGAAATGCACTGTTCTGCATTTATCTAGTCCAAAGTCCATGTGGATGTCATTTGAAAACTGTTTAGTTACATTGATCACTTGCTGCTGTTATTGATTTGAACTAGCGTACCAACTTAAGGTCATCCATGTACAGAAGATGGGTCAGTATATGACCATCCTCATGACCATGTATTCTGAATACATGAGACATGCTGTTTAGTGTTGGGCTCAATGGATTCATTGCCAAACAGAACCATAATGCAGTGAAGGAGTCCCCTTGAAAGATACCCGTCGTAATGTGAATTGGTCTAGTTGTCCTCGGTAGTCCATGATCAAAGTACTTGATTTTTGTTTCCCAATGCATCATCGCACGACCTAGGAGGCCAATGTTGCGTGGGCAGATCTTGTATTACCAAGCGGTTGGCGGTTTTCGATAAAACTGATAAAATAGCAAAAAAACTCTGCACTTCGTACCAACATTTTTCCTTATTTTCTCGAAAACCGTCAATCGCTTGGTAAAAACATATTGAAGATAAAATATGTATTTTTACAGGATCTGCCACTTTTATCTGAATCTTTTTTATAAATTTGCACTATTCGCTGAGATGAACGTAAATATTCATGATTTTGATGGGTTTTTCATGGTTTTCACCACGAAAATAAAATTTATGGGTATTTTCACTATCATTTTCGTGATCAGCTTCGGATCTCAACCCACGTTTTTTGCTATTTTATCGGTTTTATGCCATTTTTTGAGTGTTTGAGGGAATATAGGCCCAATACATTACGGGGTCGGATTGAGCAGATTAAATTACATGGAAATTTCCTTCGATCCCAGTCTCCAAAACTTTGTTCATCAAGATAACCCCAATTTTTCGCGATTTTGGCAGTATTTATGAGTTTTCTACAATTTTCGAATGTTTTTGACAATTTTCTTAGATTCAAAATGGCTAATGATCTGAGTGCACTTGAAATTAGTATTCAACAGTTCAAAATACATACAAATTATGCTTGCCCTAGATCCACAAATTATTTTTATTACTAAAACATCCAATTTTTGCTATTTCTTACGGTTTTTT
>WSXT02152631.1:0-10235 GCA_011762715.2 Neuroterus valhalla
CATAAGGATTCTAGATAAGGACAAAGAAATATATGTATATGTATATGTATAATTTGTAATGATTATGTAAAGACTCTAAAACCCGTAAAAGGGAGGGAGTATAAACAAATAAAGAAGAAGAAGAAGAAGTTAAATTTTCAGTTAGAAAAAATTGATTACAACAAAAAAAAAAACTAGCTTCCAACAAAAAAACAAAACTAACTGTCAAATTAATGATTACATATATATATAAAATGATAAAGAATCAAATGAAATTGTAAAAAGATGAAAGAAAAGATGAACTAGATGAACTAGAAAAGATGGAATCCCACCTAAAATGAAACAGATTAATTTTCAGTTGAAGTAATTTATTCTCAACCAAACTATGAATCTTCAGGTATAATGATGAATCTTCAAATGAATAGATGTATAAAAGCAAAAAGATGCATTTTCGACCATAAAGAGTAATTTTCTATAAAAATGTACATTTTCCACAAAGTACATTAATTCTCAAAGGGATAGTTCAATTTTCAAATTTAAAAATCAATGTTCAACTAAATACTTGAATTTTCACCAGAAAAAGATGAAATATTTTTCAACAAAGCAGTTACATTTCCAAGTAGAGGTAAATTTTGGATTAAAGAATGCACCTTCAACAAAAAATTTAATTTTCAACAAAACGGTTTAAATTCTAAACAAGTAGTTGATTTGTCAGTCATTTGGATAAGGTTATGTTGCCTACTTCATTTTTCTCAGGGCAGCGATCCATCCTTCTTTTTGATTCACTTTATGAGATGATCGGGAAAATCAATAAAATTTAAATTTACTATTCGTGCCAGTATTTCGAAAATCAGTAACACAACAACTCGTATGATCCATTTTATTTGTGTCTTACAATGCAATTAAACGTAAAAGTTTCCTGATTTATTGCATACTTTAGCCACCCCGAGCGCTTCAATAGTTTCGCTGTCCCCCTCTATTCACCGTCCTATAGCTAATAGCATTACAAAAAACACTTTGGACCGTTTTTCAAAAAACTGCACCGTTTTCATTATTTTTAAAAATTATTATTTTTGCAACTTTTATTAGGAAAATTAATAACTTACGACTCGTTTGCAATAATCGAATGAAATTTCTTATGACAGTTGTCAAGAGTTTTATCTTTTTAATAAGATTTTTTCCTAAATTAAATTTGCAAAATTAAAATTTTGTCATAACAATTATTGAAACTAATTCGATTATTTATAGCTTCTAGGCCTACGATCGTAGTAATATTTTAACACAATGTATTATGGAGACTTTACTCCGTTGTCAAAGAAGAAAAAATTGGTAATTCTCACTCTGACAGTATTAAAAAAAGTTTGCCGCGTAACAATTGTCGCATCGAACGGCGCACAGTGGAAAAAAAGCACTTTTTCGGAACGAAAATCAGCCAACACTTCAATTTTCAACGGATCAGAGATTTTTTTCTTTAAGTACTCATGAAGGATCATACTTCAACGTAGATTTACACGTTTTTTGAATTTGTTATTTAATTATTTGTTATTCAACTTAAAATCTGCAGTTGGTTATATTTGCGATATTTACTTAGCCCCATTCATCAATATTTCTTCACAAAGGTGTAGAATTAGTAAAGTTACTTCTTTTGAATAAAAATGTAACTTGTAAATAAATTTCCTGCATTTTTTTTATTGTTATGTACAAATTAATGGATAAAACTGTCAAATGTTGCATTTTCGGATTTCGAATGTATTACTTGCATGAATTTTGTTGTAAAAATATAGAGAATCAATTTAGAAGAAGTTAGGGGAGAAGAAGAGGAAAGTGGAAAAGTGAAAGGAAAGGTAGAGGAGTTGGGTAAAGTGTTAGGAGGAGTAGCAGGAAGGAGAAATGAATGGAAAGGTAAGAAAACGTGAGCGGATGTGGATAGAGCAGGTAAGAGAGACGAGGTAAATTGAGCGGCAGTGGATGAAGCAGGTAAGGGGTTGAGAAGGGGAGTAAATAAAGGAGTGAGAAAGGTTAGAAGATGTGAGCGGAGTCAATAGAGGGGGTAATATGTTTGGGCGATTGGAAGTTAGGGGTGGGAGAATAAAAGTAAGGGATAAGAAGTAATATAGAGTGTCGGTAGAAAGAGAAAAATGGAGTGAGCAGGTGTAGAAAGGATGCAAGCAGGAGTAAAAGGAGAGGGTGATAAAAGAGAGGATTAGAAAATTGGGAGAGTAGTGGGGAGAAAAAGTGAATGGAAAGGTGAGAGGAATTGAAAGGATGTGGATTGAGTAGGTAAGAGAGATAAGGTCGATCGAGCGGGAGTGGATGAAGAACGTAAGGGGTTGAAAAAGAAGGTAAATGAAGGAGTGAAAGAGGTTAGAACAAGTGGGCGGAGTAAAAAGAGGGGGTGATGTGTGTAGGGGTTTGAAAGTGAGGGGTAAGAAGTAATATAGAGTGTCGGTAGAAAAAGTAGTGTAAGGGAGTGAGCAGGTGTAGAGAGAACGCGAGCAGAAGTAAAAGGAGAGGGTGACAAAAGTGAGGATAAGAAAATAGGGAAAGTAGTGGAAAGGAAAAGTGAATGGAAAGGTGAGAGGAAGTGAGATGATGTGGATAGAGTAGTTAAGAGAGATGAGATTCATTGAGCGGAAGTGAATGGAGCAGTTAAGGGATTGGGGAGGAAAGTAAATGAAGGAGTAAGAGAGGTAGGAAGGAGTGACCGGAATGTATAGAGGAGGTAATATGTATGGGCGATTGGAAGTGAGGGGTGAGAAGTAATAAAGAGTGTCGATAGAAAAAGAAGTGTAGGAAGTCAGCAGCTGTAGAGGGGACGTGAGCAACATGAAAGGAGAGGGTGATAGTGGTGGGGTGAGAAAGTAGGGAGGGTAGCGGAAAGGAAAAGTGAATGGAAAGGTTAGAGAGAGTGAGAGGTTGTTGATTGAATAGGTAAGAGAGATAAGGTCAATTGAGCGGAAGTAGATGAAACAGGTAAGGGGTTGAGAAGGAAAGTAAATACTGGAATAAGAAAGGTAAAAATGAGTCGTGGAGTAAATAAAGAGGGTTATACGTGTTGGGGGATCGAAGTGGGGAGTGGAAGGTTGAAAATGAGGGGTGAGAAGTAATATAGAGTGTCGGTAGAAAGAGAAAAACGGAGAGAGCAGGTGTAGAGAGAACGCGAGCAGGAGTGAAAGGAGCGGGTGATTGAAGTGAGGGCGAGGAAGTAGGGAGAGTAGTGGGAAGGGAAACTGAATGGATAGGTAAGGAGAAGTGAGCAGGTGTGGATAGAGTAGGTAAGAGAGACGAAGTGAATTTATTGAGCAGTAGTGGATGAAGCAGGTAAGGGATTGAAAAGGAAAGTAAATGAAGGAGTAAACAAGGTAAGAAGGAGCGAGCAGGGGTAATAGAAGGGGTAATATGCGCAGAATATTGGAAGTCAGGAGTCGAAGATTGCAAACGAGGGGTAAGAAGTAGTATAGAGGGTTGGTAGAAAGAGAAAAACGGAGTGAGCAGGTGTAGAGAAACGCGAGCAGAAGTAAAAGGATAGGGTGATGAAAGTGAGGGTTAGGAAGTAGTGAGAGTCGTGGGAAGGAAAATTGAATGGAAAGACGATAGGAAGTGAGCGGAAGTGAGAGGAAGTGAGAGGATGTGGATTGAGTAAGTGAGAGAGGTAAAAGAAATTGAGCGGAAGCGGATGAAACAGGTATGGGGTTGAAAAGCGAAGTGAACAAAGGAGTAAGAGAGGTAAGATGGACTGAGCTGAGTAAATAGAAGGAGTGATATGTGAAGGGGGTTGAAAGTAAGGGATGGGAGATTGGAACTGAGGAATAAGAAGTAATATAGAGGGTCAGTAACAAAAGGTGTGTACGGAGTGAACAGGTATAGAGGGGGCGTGAGCGAAAGTGAGAGGAGAAGGTGATAGTAGTGAGGTGGGGGAGTAGGGAGAGTAGTGAGAGTGAGAGAAGTGAAAAGAGTGTGAAGAAGAAGTGGTGACTGCGAAGTAAGAGGATGATAGTAGAAGAAACGATTAGATGAGGATCACCTTAGAATAACTAAATTTGAGAAATTCCTTATGGTCTCGGTCGGGTGTTTATCGCTCTGTCGTAATTTTTTGGAGAGGGTAAATGAGCAGAGAGAAATTAAAGTGGAGAAAGTTGCAGAAGTAGCGAGGGAGATAGAAAAAGTGAAATGGAAAGAAGTAGGAAGTAAAAGGAGTTAGGAGAGGTAGGGGATTTAGGAGAAGTGAGGAAAGGAGGAGTTGGAAATAATGTGAACCGTACGAGAGGCGGGAAAGTAAAGGGAAGTAAAAGGGGGAGACGGAAAACTTAGGAGAAGTGCCAAAAGAAGAAGCGGGGAAGGTAACTCGATGGAGGAGCGATGAGATTCAAAAACGTGTGAATTGAGAAGATGGAAGAGGTAAAGGAAATTCAGCGAAAGTTAATGGAATAGGTGAAGGGTTGGGAGAGGAAATAAAAGTAGGGGTAAGAGTGGTAATGGAATTAAGAAGAGGGAGTGATACATGTGGGAGAGATAGTAAGGGGGGAGAAGTAGGTAATATAAAGTTAAGGAAGTGTGCCAAGTGAGTATGTATGGAGAGGACGGGACCGGAAGAGAATGGTGAGATGGGAGAGTGAGAGTCAGAGGGAGAGGGAGAGAGAAAATAGAGTATTGAGAAAAAGAAAGTAGGATAAGAGCAGTAAGAAATCGGGTAGTAGAATAGGGAGAGGGTAGACAAAGAATAGTTTGTCAAGGAACTAAAGGAAGGTCAGTGGATGCGGAGATAGATAGAGCAGTAAGGACGGTGAACGTGAGTGAGAGGAAGTGAACATAGGAAGTGATAAATGTGAGAGAGGGATGGTAGAGAGGTCCGCCATAATATCCCCCCCCCTCCCTCTCTCTGTCTGCCACTTTCTTTTCTTCCGTTAATATCTACTCAATACAGACAAACAAACACTTGACCGAGACTATATGGAATTTCCGAAATCTAGTTATTCCAAAGTGATCTTTATCCAAACCTTTCTTTCACTCTCATCCCCCTTATAGTGAGTAAGGAAAGACTTATTCACTAAGACTTCAGTACCCACTCCTCCTTTCAACGGTCCCACTCTCTTTTCTTTTCCCCTACTCCCTTTTCCCTATTCTCCCCCTCTCTATCACCTAACCTATGGATCCTTCTCAGGTCCTCTCCATACCTAGTCTTTTCTCAGACTTCTCTAACTACCGGACCTGTGTTTTACTTCTCACCTTTCACTATCCCTCTCCCACACCTATCACCCCTTTGGTTCACTTCTTGTCACCCCTGTTCACCGTCATTCCTGCATTATTTCCTTCTGCTTCGACTAACTTCTCTTTACTTCCGTAACACACCACTCCTTTAATAACCTTGTATTTTTTCCACTAACCCTAATTCTACTGCTCTAGCTCTACCTTCCTTTTCCTAATACTCTCAACCTCCCTCCCACTTCCGCTCAAGTCTCCTATATACCTACTCACCTCCTTATTCCTTTCCCCCATTTCAGAGGGGGTGGGGGATTATTGTAAGATTGGAAGCAGGGTCAGTAAGAAGGGAGGTAGTGGAAGGAGGAGAGGGTAGTGAAGGAGATGTGTGTTAGGGAAGTACAGGGATGTTATTGGGAGGGGAAGTGCATAGAGCAGTAAGGGCAGTGTAGCGAAGTGATAGGAAGTAAACAGAAGGTGAGAAAAGTATGAGGGAGGGATAAAAAGGGGTGGAAAGTAATTTGGAGGGACGGTAGATAAAGGAGTATGGGAATTGAGTTAGTATGGTGGGGACGTGAACGGAAGTGAAAGGAGATTTAAGACAGAGAGTGGGGAGTGGAGAAGGAGAGAGAATGATTGTGAGGAAGGGGAAGTACAGGAAAAGGAGTGAGAGTGAGGGTGTTGAAAGGAGAAGAGGGTAATAAAGGAGTAGTTGGTTGGAGAAGTAAGGGGACATTTCTTATCACCTTCTCTCCAATTTCTTTTGTTTAATTTGGGAAATACGAAAAAGAATGAAAAAAGTCACTAGTAAAATTTCCCAGATTCAAATTTGCATAACCTGTGAGTAACTGTTCCATAGCACCTTCGTTAACTACAACTCGTTTACTCCCCGCAGTAAATAATGGCAGAGCAGCTGCTGGGACATAAATTGAAAATAAAAATAAATTGGCAAATTGCGTAGGAAAAAGGAAGCAAGGAACAGATTGGCTATTAATAATCCTGCGGAAGAGGAAATGGACAATTTTGGCACGGTATTTGGAAATTTTTTGTCCAACTTGAATGAAGTCATTTATGGCAAATACATGAAATTTATCGCATCACCAGCCACGCGATTCCAGATATACATTTCGTATTTCGTTCGGCTAATTTTCCAATCCCAAAACTCTGGTCTTTCCAGCGCCGGCGCTAAAAGTGGAGTAGCAAACAGCAAAGCGCTCTGTGCTATACTTAACGGATTCATTACGATCGAGCTAATAATATGCATTTCAGGAATGTCCGCGCCGATACAGCACTCGAAAAGCATCTTCTCTTCTCTACACCCTCATCTTCGGAGACTGTAAATTTGTGAGTGGTTGTTACTATTGGGGCGTTCCATGTGAAATGGAATACTCAAGTCACAGATTTTATTCATTTTTTTTATTTTGGAGTGCTTGGGTAACATATCAGTAGTACCGAATGATTTTGCAAAAATCTTAATTTATCAAATGTTATTAACAGTGGAAACTGAGTTTTTTTTCCATAATTTTCTCAAGATTAAATTTTTTGTGCGTGATTTTGTATCAAAACATTTATTTGTAAGACTAACTAAAACGTCTTTAGGGAAAACTTAGAAAAGGGTCCTAAATTCTCGACATCTGATATAAAATAAAAGATTGAAAATTTTGCTTAATCGTTTAGCACCACTATTCAGTACTCTAAGCACTCCAAACAGGAAAAAATGAGCTGAATCTGAGACAAAAGTTTTGCCCCTCACATGAAACGCCCTGAATAAAAATAAATTTCGCAATTTTTTCTGAAAAAAAAACTTCTTTATTTGAACGTGATTTTAATAAGGGTTCAAGTATTATTACTAGGGAAAATCAGAATGTTATTAACAGTTGAAAATTCAGGAAATTTTTCTCGAGGATTTTACATTCCTATTTCTATTGGTCTGAAAAAATGTGTCATTATGGAAAGACTAGCAAAAAATATTTAATTTTAGAACGAAATTCCTGAAAGTTGACAAATTTTGAATTTTCAAATGTTTCTTGACAGAATAATTTTTGATTGCTGTTTATTTACCAGCATGAAATTTTTTTATATTATATTGAAAGCTTTCTTGAGTTGAAACCCCCCAATAAATAAAAAAAGAGCAGAATCGATGAGTAAAGTTTTGCCCCTGACATCAAACGCCCTGAATGAACAAATTAAGCAATTTTTTCTGAAAAAAAAAATGAAAGTGAAAATCTTTCTCATTTGAACGTTATTTCAATAGGTCTTCAAATATTACTGCTGGAGAAAATCAGAATAATCGATGATCACATCAGGTTAAAGAGGAAAATGTTTAATTTATCAAATGTTATTAACAATTGAAAATTTAGGAAATTTTACTTTAGGATTTCCTATTCCTCTGTCTACTGGTCTCAAAAATTATGTCATTATGGGAACACCAGCAAAAATATTTAATTTTCAAATAAAATTTCTCCAAGTTCACAAATTGCTTGTTGCACAGTTGCTTTTTTATTCATCTTCGAGGAAAGGATTGTCCATTTTTTTAACTTTTTGTGTTTGACCTGACACTTAAGGTGTTTTTTTTTTAACATGGATTTTAATTCGTGAATACTTCAAATATTATTATTGAAAAAAAGCTGACCGAAGATTTTCTTCCGGTTGGTCAACAAAAATAGAAATAAAACTTTCTAAAGAAACAGTTGGAAATTAGAAATTGAGTTTTTCCATAACTTTTCGAAAGTCAATCTGTCGTGCGTAATTTTGTATCGAAATATTTATTTGTACAACTAAATGATACGTATTGACGAAAAACTTAGCAAAAAAGGTCCTAAATTTTCGACATCTGATAAAAAAAAAAAAATTATTTTGCTAAATCGTTTAGCATCACTTTTAAGTACTCTAAATACTCCAAACAAAAAAAACGCACTAAATAAACGAATTGAGCAAATCCTTTCTAAGAAAAATGTTTTTTATTTCAACGTCAACTCAACAAGACTTTGAATATTACTACTGGGGAAAATCAGAAGAATCGATGATCACCAGCGGGTTGAAAAAAAAAGATTAAGAATCACTTTTTCAATAAACAATTGGGAATCGTTGTTTCTAGAATAATTTGCTCCTAATTCAATTTTTCATGCGTGATTTTGCATCAAAACATTTATTTGTTAGACCAAATAATACGCATCTAGCAGAAACTTAGAAAAAGTTCCTCAATTTTCCACATCTGATAAAAAAAAAATTTATTTTGTTTAATCGTCTAGCACCACCATTGAGTACCCTAAACATTTCAAATGGAAAAAATGAGCAGAATCGATGAGTAATGTTTTGCGCGTGACATAAAACGCCCTGAATAAACAAATTCAGCAATTATTTCTAGAAAAAATCTTTTTTATTCGAACATCAACTCAACCAGGCTGAGAATATTATTACTGGGGAAAATTAGGAAAATCGATGATCACCAGCAGGTTAAAAAACGAAAATTGGGAAATAATTTTCTAATAAACAATTGAAAATCGTTATTTCTGAAAAATGTCCTCAAAATCCAATCTCTCGTGTCTAAGTTTGTATAAAACCATTTTTCTTGTAGAACCAATTAATACAAATGAAAAAATAAACTTGAAAAAAAGTTCTTGAATTCTCAATTGTTCATGGTTTTGTCAAAATCCATGACTTGAGTTTTGTCGCGGACATAAAGCACCCCAAGTTAGAACTTTGACAATTGTTTGTAACAATAACAAAAAACAGAAATGTAATATTTAAAATTAAATTTAACAAGGCATAGTAGACTATAACTGAAAAAAATCAGAAATATCTAGGATCTCCTTCAAGTAAAAAAACGGCAATTAAAATCCTTTTTAAATACACAATTAAAAATTTTTCATTTTTTTCCTAGTCCCTTAAAATATAGCTCGAGTTGGTATCAGGCCTTTTTTTACCAATTAATAGAGGTATTGAAAATTATGAAGAAAGGGTCCTTAATTCTTTATTCTTAATAACTTATGAAAAATAATGAATTCGGCATAATTGTTTGAGAACCCTTGTTAAGAACTATAAACAATATGAAATGAATGAAAATGAGCAAAATCGATGCCTTTCGGTTTAACCTTTGGCATAAAACGCTGAGAGTTAAAAGGTTAGAAAATTTTCTTAACAAAAATAACAAAAAACACAAGTATTATATTTAAACCTCAACTTGAGAAGGCTTTAAATATTATTATTGCAAAAAACACATTTTCCTTCTCTAGGTTGAAACACAGTTATGATTTTTTGAAATAAATAAATAATGATTCAGGATTTCGGATCTTTTTTTATTGATTAAAATTCAATATATTTTGCGTAGGTTAGCTTATATTGAGTGATAAGCTTTCAACATTTTTTCTTAAAAAAAAAATAAAAAAAACACAAAACACAACTTTTATATTTTAACGTCAATTTGAGAAGACTTTAAATATTATTATTGAAATGAAAAAACGATTATTCCTCATATTTTGAAAAAAGGTGAATAGGGTTTTCTCCCAAATGAATAATTGAAAGTTTTATGATCTTCGTCAAATTGGAAAACAGCAATTAAAAATTGTGTTTTGAATAAACCTTTTTGATATGTACAATTTTAGATTTTTTTTTTAGTTTTCATGATATCGAATATCTTCTGCATGAGTTTGCATTAGGATGTTTCTTTGTATGATAAATAGATACAGGGATGGAAAATTCTAAAAAACGGTCTTAAATTTGAAATTTTCAATAACTTCTGATGGAACAATAAAAATCGCTTTATTACTTCGAGTTCAACTTTCAAGGCTTTTTAGGTTAGAAAACAGCAATACAATTTTTTTCCTAATAAACAATCAAAAATTCACAAATTGTTATTTTCCTTCAATTATATCTAGATTTAACATCTTCTGCGTGAATTTTCAAGATGACATTTTTTCATTCTCATTCTGAATGAGAAGGTATTGTTTTTATGTGAAAATTGACTTTTGCGGATTAAAGGAAATCTCCACGTTTTGAGACCCCCTGAGTCAGAAAAAATGGTTTTTACGAAGGTGTCTGTCTGTCTGTAGTCTGTA
>WSXT02152642.1:0-10234 GCA_011762715.2 Neuroterus valhalla
CAGTGGCGGATCTAGGATTGAGCTGTGGGGGGGGCTTGATAGTTGGGACATTCGAGGGACAGTGGATAGTTGGGACAATTGCCACACAATCGAGGGACTTCTGGGGGGGGCTACAGCCCCCATAGCCCCCCCTCTGGATCCGCCACTGCTGTGAAATGTTTATATCTTGAAAATCGCACAATATGAAAGACCCAATTCAAATTCAATTAGAAAAACTTCGATAAATTAAGAGTAAATTAATCTATGAAATTAAATGAATCGTTGATACCTCTAGTGTTCAACTTGGTTTTCAAGCCAGTCCAGCCGAGACTCATCATTAAAATTGCTTCATTCCTCCTTATTTAGAATATTGTAGCCTACACCTATAAAACCCTTCCTGAGGGCACTTCTTGACCTCTTTTCGGCCATTTCCTGGTCATTTGAATTTAATTAGACGTGTCGCTTAACATAAAATGTGTCGTTTTAAACGCAAAGTGGCATGACGATTATCTAAGTCAGTTGACCTAAACCTAAGATCCAATAGATTATTATTATTATAAAAATTTTGGTGATGTTAGTACAGACAAGCAAACTTTTAAAGATACTTGACAGTGAAAAAATTCTTATATACCGGTCTCCTAAATACGCGTTAGTTTTTCCAATACTTCATGAAATATGTTTGTCTAAATTGCCCTTAAATTTTATTTAGCAGATGAATTGTTTTTTTGTTGGAAATTCGAATTTTTTGTGGTTACACTTGAAGTTTTTCTTTTAAATTCAAGCTTTCCTTTAATGAATATGATTTATTTTCTACAAAATTCAACTAGTTCGTATTTTGGCAGTTACTGTTAAAGTTCAAAAATGCCGAATTTATCAACGAAATTTTGAACGAAAATATAATGTTAATTTTCTATTAAAAAGGATCAACTTTCTACGAACCAGTAGAATTGCACCCCGGAAATCCAATTTTTCTATAAGAAAGTTTGTTTTCATAAAAAAGTTGAATTGAAAATGAAAAATTTACCAGAATAATGTGAAATTCTATACCTAATAGTTTTATTTGCTACCAAATTCTTCAACTAGTAAGCCAAAATGAAGATTGATTCAATTTGCAACGAAAAGGATGAACTCTGAAAGGAAAATGGAATAGTTGATATTTCTACCAAAAAGTGTTCTATTTTTAATCGATAGCAAATAAATTCTATCAAAAATTCTAGTAAAAAAGAATAATTTTCGATCAAAAATATAATAGTTTCATTTTTAGTTAGAACAATTATTTCCCGTCGAAAATCAAGAACTTTCGGTGAGATTGACTCAAAATAACTTTAAATGGTCGGAATCCCCATGTTTTCTGAACAATATTACTGTTTACTGAAAAATATTCATTTCCGGCATGAATTCCCGTAGATAATCTAGAATTGTTCGAATTTGCGAATTTACCTACAATCGTTCAAATTAATTTATTTATTTAGAATCATTTCTAATTTTTAATTGTTCGAATTTGTAAATTTTCCATAAGGATGTTACGTTCTAAGGGAAAAACTCTTGAAAATCATCCAATTTAGGTGAGAATTCCCTCAGATAACCAAAAATATTTAGATTTTGTAAGTTTTATAAAAGATTTGAATCTTTCTGTGAAAAAACCTCCCATTCTGGTAATTCCGGAACCAGGTGAATAAATTTTCAACGAAAAATATGAGTCCTAGAAGGAAAGTGTAATGGATGATATTTCAACAAAAATTTTTTGAAATTTAAGATCAAAACAAATCAATTCCGTTACATAAGACGAAGAAAAAAAAAGTGCAGCAAAAAAATATTAAGTTCCAACCAAGTAAATGGCCAAATTAGCCAACGGCGATGCCACACTTGAAAAACTAGTTCCCATACGATCACTGAAGTTAAGCAGCGTTATGCGCGGTTTGTACTTGGGTGAGAACCATTCGGGAATACCGCGTGCTTTTTTTCCCGCATTGACGCATAGAGATATTTGGATATTTATATTATTTATAAGCAGAAATTATAATGTAATCTGCTATAAACTACATTATCGTAAAAATTAGACAATAAGCCACAAGAATGTTTTCGTAATGTGAATAACACATAAATTTTACTCAACAATGATCATTGTTGAATAAAAGAAACTTCGGCGACTTCCAGACCATTAAGAATTAAAAATTGACAAATTTGATGCCCTTGAAGTCTTCGAAGTTATTTTTGATTTCCGCATTTGTTGCTTTTTCCCATCAGGCGTAAAAGATGAAGAGACCATGCAATCTGAAAAAGTCTTTATTTATAACAATCATTGTCTTGAAAAGTTCAAAATAACAGCTGGACTCAAACTGTCAAAGTATGCGCAGCTAAAAACGAAATAATACGCGCTGCTGCATGTCAGGAATTCCGCGGCTAACAATAAAAAGATGACAAGTCAATTGTTTGAGCAACGAAACTAACTGCGGAGGTATCTTTGCATGTCGTTTCTCTATGTAAACAGTTTTTCTCCCTCAAAAATCACCTTTCAGTTAGGTGCCAGGAGGTTCTGCTTATGAATGAAAAACGGAATTCAGAAATTTTTAGAAGATAATTAATTCTCAACCAAAAATGAAACGAATTTTAGACACAATAGTTTCATTTATAACCAAAGAGGTGAATCTTCAACAAAATAATGAGTTCAACGGAAACGATGTATCTCGAATGGAAAAAAATTTTCCAGAGAAGAGTTCCATCATTTAACCAAGCATCCAGTTGAAATTTGAATGGAAACGATGAACTTTTAAACGAAAAGATTATTTTTCTATTAAAAAAAAACGAGTTATCAAAAAAACATTCAGAAATTTTAATTGAAAAAAATGGCGCGAAAAATGAGAAGAATTTTTAACGCAATACATTAATTTTTAACTAAAGAATATGGACCTTGAACTAAAAAAAATGTACAAATTGTTTTTTACAAAGTAATTAAACTTTCAACCAAATGGAATGAAATCCAACCCCAAATCCAAAAAAAGTCTAAGTTGAATACAAATGAAATACAAATAAAGTTAGAGTTATAACCGGATAAAATACAAATACAATGCAGATACAATAGAAAATTTATTTAAAAAGAATATAACTTCAATTGAAAGTAGATGAAAATTCAATTTCAATTCCCATTATATTCGAACATGTTCATGATCAAATTAAAATTAATTCGAGAAAGGATTCGGTAAAAAGTTCCAAACGGAATCCAACAAAAAACCAACTAGTGTCTGAATGAAATATTCATTGAAAATCCTGTGCCATACTTTGAAAATAAACTGTAATAAGCGTTGCGATATTTTTTGTGTGGAAATATCTATATGAAATCTAAATGAAATTCGAATGCAACCCAAAAAATATTCAACCCCAAATACAAAAAAAGTCCAAGTGGATCGAAATCGTACATGGTGTATCGATTGTGTACCAACTAAAATCTTAAAGAAATATTAATTGAAAATCTTGTTCAACTATTTGAAAGTAAGCTATAACAAGCGTTGCGATTTTTTTTTGTGGAAATATTTAAATGGAATTTGAATGAAATTCAAATGAAATCCGAATAAAATCCAACCTCAAAGCCAAAAAAAGCCCAAGTTGAATACAAATGAGATACGAATAAAGTTAGAGTTATAACCGGATAGATACAAATAAAATACAAACAAATACAATAGAAAATTTATGTTATAAAGAATATAACTTGAGTCCAAACAAGATGAAATTTAAATTTGAATTACAATTATATTCCGAGAAATTCTGAATAAAATTTTAATTATTCCGAGATACAATTCGAAAAAAATCTATCTAAAATCCGCTAGAAAACTAACTGAAATTTTAATAAATCATTTATTGAAAATCCTGTTCAAATCTTTGGAAAGCAGATAAATAACCGTTTTGACAGTTTTTCGTGTGGAAATATCTAAATGAAATCTGAATGGAATAAAAATGCAATCCGAATAAAATCCAACATCAAATCCAAAAAAAGTCCAAGGTGAATACAAATAAAATACGAATAAAGTTAGAGTTGTAACCGGATAAAATACAAGTATATAATACAAATACAGTAGAACATTTATTTAAAAGAGTATAACATTAATCCCAAGAAGATGAAAATTCAATTTGAATTTCCATTATATTCGAAGATGTTCTTAATAAAATTCGAATCAATTCGAAATACAATTCGGAAAAAAGCCCCAACCAAAATCCGACAGGAAACCTACTAGTATCTGAATAGAATATTGATTGAAAATCCTATTTATTCATTTGAAAATAAGCTCTAATAACCGTTGCGATATATTTTTTTTAATATTTAAATGAAATTCAAATTAAATTCAACCCCAAATCCAAAAAAAGGCCAAGTTGGATACAATTGAAATACGAATAATGTTAGAGTTATAACCGGATAAAATACAAGTACAATACAAATAAGTACAGTAGAAATTTTATTTAAAAAGAATAATACTCCAATTCAAAAAAGATGAAAATTCAATTTTAATTTCCATTATATTTAAATATGTTCCTAATGAAATTTAAATTAATTCAAGAAAGAATTTGGCAAAAAGTTTCAAACAGAATCTGAAAGAAAACCAACTAGTATCTGAATAAAATATTGATAAAAAATCCTGTTTAATTACTTGAAAATAAGCTATAATAACTGTTGCGATCTTTCTTTTGTGGAAATATTTAAATGGAATTTGAATGAAATTCAAATGGAATATGAATAAAATCCAACCCCAAATCTAAAAAAAGTCCAAGTTGAATACAAATGAAATACAAATAAAGTTAGAGTAATATTCGGATAAAATACAAATACAATGCAAATACAATAGAAAATTTATTTAAAAAGAATATAAAATTATTCCAAAAAAGATGAGAATTTACTTTGAATCCCGAATATACTCAAAGATGTTTCTCATAAAATTCAAATCATTTCGAGATAGAATTCGGCAAAATGTTCCAACTAGAATCTGGAAGAAAACCAACTAGTATCTGAATAGAATATTTAGTGAAAATCCTGTTCAGTTCTTTGAAAAAAAGTTTTAATAACCGTTGCAATATTTTTTGTATGGAATATTTAAATGAAATTCAAATGAAATCCGAATAAAATCGAACCTCAAATCCAAAAAAATTCCAACTTGAATACAAATGAGATAGCAGAAAATTCATTTGAAAAGGATATAACAATTATCCAAAAAATATGAAAATTCAGTCTAAATCCCTTGGACCCGAATTCTGGTCCAAGCAATGACCAAATTTGCGATTCTGGTCCAATAGACTGACTTCCCGGTCCACTGGGCGACTTTCTGGTCCAGGAAGAGTACGAGAATTCTGGTCCAACTGGACCAGATTTTTTTTACCGCTGCTTGGACCACGATTCCGGGCCAATGAACCGGAATATCGTTCCAAGGGATCGTCCCAACTAAAATCAGACAAGAAACTAGTATCTGAATAAAATATTGATTGAAAATCCTGTTTGATTCCTTGAAAATAGGCTATAATAACCGTTGCGATATTTTTTGTGTGGAAAAATCTAAATGGAATCTGAATGAAATTCAAATAAAATCCGAATAAAATTCAACCAATCCGAACAAAGTCCAATTTGACAATATCCATCTCTAAAATACTTTCTCAAGATTATGATATTCACTATTTCTCTCATTCAAAATATTTTTCGAAAACTTAGTAAAAAGAATATCAATTTTTCATAGCGTTAATTCTTGAAATGGAGATTCATAATATTTCGTATTGAGAATACTTTACTTTGTCGTCTCCGTGTTTTCAATACTTATATTATGATAATATCAAACTTCGGTACTGTAATACGAATAAGTGCAATGGAACGTTGGTCTTCCCTATTTTGGAACGATACTATACTGGATTCTAATTAATTTTTTTTTTCATTTATTCTAACAATAGGTCTGTCTCTCATTGCACTTGGTTGAGAATTCATGTATTTGTTAAAAATCTCCTTTTGGTAAAAAAATCAGCTCCTTGGTTGAAAATTCATCTTCGCAGGTCAAAAATGCAGCTATTTATTTAGTTGAAAATGCATCCCTTCTGTTGGAAGAGCTTCTGGAACTGATGCGGACTCCACTACTTATGCCGTGCATTTATTCGATTTTTCTTTGCCTAAATCTTGATGAACTTCTTTACAAGTCACTGCGCGTGCTTTACTGATGAATACATACAAATGTTTATGCTCTTGCGTGCAGGTGATTATTGATAAACAATGCGTCCTTGCGACAACCGCTTTTTATACATTTCCGGCTGACAATGTATTCACGCACAAGTACTCCTCATTTTTTTTTAATTCCGCCTTTAGTTTCGAACCAATTTGAGAAAGATTACAACGCATTGAATTTGAATTGTGATACATATATTTTTCGTACAAATGTTGAACATTTTTTCTTGAGCAATGCTGGGAATTCGCACGGGCAAAATGATTAGAGGTAATTACGAAAATTTTATAAAATAATGTTACGTTTGTATACCAGTGGATTTAAAACATCATTTCATCGAAAAATGGTGATTATACTCTTATCAATTAAGTGGAACAAATTATTTACAAATTAGTCTTAAACAAAGTCTATATTCGATAGATTTACCCAATGCCGGTCTGTGTAAGACCTCATTTCCCTTTAATGGACAACCTTGTACTGCTTCACCATATTTTCTCAGACACTGCGTTTGCTGGTAGTCTGTGATCGTTTGGTACCATAATTGCACTTTTCTTTTAGTTCGAATACCATCTATTGTAAATCATAACTTTTGAAATATTTCTTTTGAAAAACTTTTGAAAACATTTAAAATTGATTCAGGGATTTGCAAGTATTATGTTCGTTTCTAATAACAGATTTCGCTATCCATGTGCCTAGACTCTAATATTGTAAGTAAATAGGTTACACGATAATATTACGATAATACATAATATAATCGCATCGAAAGTCATGCAGTTCAATAACGCGTTTGAGATTAAACAAAATGGTATTACTTGTTAGAGAGAATATTTCCACATTATAGTTGCATAAGTTACTTGAACTTGCAAATTCACACGATCCCTCGCTACATAATTTACAAGTTGTATTCACTGTTTATTATTTGTTGCATACTTTATGACAATTTTTTATGGTATATATTAAGAACAGAGTAAAAAACGACCTTCATAAAACTACTAAAAACTTATTTTCTTTTTTTCTTTTCCTTTTGTAATGAACAATCAGAATTTTATTAGAATGAAAAAGAAGAAGTTGAATTAATAAAACATTTAAGAAGTTACAAACTTCTGTTTTTACTTGATTGTCGAATTCTATTGACCCGGCGGTCCGATCGACGAAGGAAGTGGAAGCCACGCGAGTCCAACGAGGATCCATACATTTTCATAAATCAGTATGGAAAATGCATGCAAACGATGACTTCTCTGACCTAACATGGCCGAAGTTACCGAGGGACGTGTCGTGAAATCTCAGCTTTGAGCTGAGTTCGCAGTCGGATATGTCGTCGCGTGAAGTTCGTCGACAAATTTTAGGTTAGGTATATGTGTGTCTCAAGATAGTACCTAGGTTAGGAACGTGTTTCGATCAGGTGGTTCGTTCTGCAGAGTTTTAACTGCAGAAGATGGCGCGCAAAAAAAAGAAACAACCCAGGATGATCACTGTCTTCGTCCCGGATGACGTACGGAATATTCCATTAAATTTTATAAACAATTAACTACACATGCATTTCACATTTATGATTCATTAGCAGACCCCAACCACCTTCTAGTAACTGTTTTTTTATGATTTACAATTATATCAAATCATAATCGATGATTCTTAAAATCTGTAGATATTGAATTTATAACTTTTACTTCAAATTTGAATCCGTAAGATGCTACTGATTATCGGTTAAAATCTTCACTGACTTCAATTAGTAACATATTTCAAGCCCATTGAATCAGTAATATTGCCTGTTATTGTGATTTATTTATAAATGATTTATATTGAATAATGCATTGAAATTCGTTTCAAACTAAGAATAGACTTTTCTTCATATTGTGTCAATTGTGAAATTATTTCTCATTGTATTTTTTGTTGCAGGTACGTATTACATGACTTTTCCATCCTCTACTACTGAGTCCTGATATGGAATTTCTTTATAAGCGGTTCAAGTATCTTATGGGGTTTCCATTTTATTTTATTCCCTGTAAGAAGCTATGGAAAATATATGACGTCAGCGAATCTACGTAATTTGGTAAGTTATGTTTGTTCTGCATTGTATTTTTCATCGGCTTCCATTTATTTCATTTTTTGTTTCAAAATTCCCGTAATTCTAAACCAGTTTGTTATTAACGTAAAAACTCTTTGTTTTGAGCTTTTTAATGCAAAATTTTGATAGCAATCAGATTTTCAGAGGGAAGGCAACATAGTTAGTTAACATAACTTTTTGGATGTTGAAATGAGCAAATATTTATGGGTAGTTTTTCCGCAGTGTACAGTTAGTCGGGCATATTTTGAATTTGTTGGTGCTGTTTTACTGACAGCGACACAGTTTTGTTGTAGTTGAATTGACCAATTTTATATTCGTTTAAAAATTCGCTCTGTTGTCTGAACCCTCATTTATCTCAGTGTATTCTATGAATTATATTATTTTATTATTATATTTATATTTATTCATATTTGTATAAAATTTATATAAAATATTTATTATATCTATTATATATTATTATATTATTAATATTATAATAACAGTATAATAATATAACTTAACAAATATAATACAGACAACTTAAAAATACAATAAATCTCAGGAAAAATGTTTATCTCAAACCTGAATTAAAAAATTAAAAAGAGTGACAATGCAGTAGTATATTAATTGAATTGAAACTAAATTTAGGTTTTTTATTTGCCGTTGTGTCAAGAGATAACGAAATTCATTTATGCCTATTTACATCACACTTTTATGCGTTTTCGTCTATTTACTTGTTTCATATTATTTTTAAATCATTATAATAAAATATTTTTCTCCTTGGATGCTAAATGCATCAGTTTCGTTCTAAAAAATGACAAATGACAAATTAAGCATTGCAATTTTCAAGAGCGCGCTCTAAGGCAGAATTGTTCTGAAAAATTCATTTTTCATAACGCCTCTATTGAAAACTCAATTTTCAGTGCTTGTAGAGCATGTTGAAACGCAAAGCTCCAACCCTAGGGTTGAAACTTCCGAAAGTTTCAACCCTAGAGCTGAAACTAGTCGACTCTCTCTCTCTCTCTCTCTCTTAGATCATCGTTCCGAGAGAGACAGAGCTACTGCAATAGGTAGACTCGCTCCCGAGCTCGCTTCAACGATTGTCGCCAACTTCAAGTGATACCTCGATATACATAACCCTGAAAAACGAAGAACGACATAAAGTGAACAAATTTGCATCGCGAGTTGTGTGATTTTCTATACAGTTTCAACACGCTTTACGAGCACTGAAAATCTCGTTTTCAATAGAGTTGTTATGAAAAATAATATGCATTACTATTTTATGGTTCCCATTCAAAAATTATTGAAGTGAAACTTCTATAGTGGTACTTGGTGCGCACAGTGGGGCAAAATGAAAAAGCGATGTTCAAAATAACCTGTAGGTCACAATTCTTCATCGATTTAACATTTTTTTTTTGTTTTTTTTTTTTGAAAGAATTCAGTATTGGATTTTGAGGTAACCTGTAGAGGCTGATTTTTAATTCTTTGTTTGTTTAAATTTTTATAGAGCCGCAAACAGCGAGAAAAATGTTGATTAAAAAATTTTTTTCTCTAATCTCTATGAACAATTTTCTTAGTGGCATCAGGCCTCAGGTTTGATGCAAAAGGGTCGGCAGAAGAAAAAAAATTTGTTGATATGTCAAGTTTTTTGGTATAAACAAATTTCTGCGACAAATTGCCAGTATGATGGATTATGTTTTTGTGAAGTAAATGTATGCATCGAAATCGCTCGTTTAGAGCAATGAGGTGGAATGTGATCATGAAAATGGGGTATCCGATATAATTTGTTGAATTTATTAACAATTATTATAAACAAATGCATGACCTGAACAGTTTTAGGCAGAAGCGAACCGAATTTTCACCTGATTGTCTTCGAATCTCATTGCCTCTGATTTAACTTGATATATTTTTGTCATCTGATACGATCTGTTTCATTTATTAACAATAAATATAAACAAATGCATAATTTGAAAAGTTGTAGGCAGAAACGAACCGAATCTTCTTCCAATTGTCTTCGAATCTCGTT
>WSXT02152653.1:0-10234 GCA_011762715.2 Neuroterus valhalla
TGAAAGCAACAATTGTTGACCATATTTCGATAACCTAGGAGCATATTTTATTTGAAAAATTAATCACTCAGTTATAATTCATATTTGTATATTGGTAATAGCAGGCTGTTGCGCTGCGGATCACGACACCGGACAAGCTCATGCGTTAACTTGCGTTTGTGATCACTCCTTCGGACATTTCAGAACAAGGATCTCGTAAATAATTTAATAAACCGATTTAAGTAAAAAAAGTATATATTTAAAACAATAAATGATGAAAGTTGATAGTCACAAGCTTGGTTCGCGAATGATTGAACAGGATAGAATAAGAGATGTTCACCTGAGTGACGCTCGAAACCGACAGACGGATTTTTAAGTACAGAAATCGAGGTTTGAGGGTGAAAATCGGAGACAAATTGAAGTGGGGGTGACAGTGACGTAGTTCATGACGTAGACAGGCAGATGTTTCCGGTTGTAAAGTTAAGAAGATGCGAACAGACAAGAAGGTTGAGGATTAGTAAGGGTTTACCGGAAGCTGTAAATAGAGACACAAGAAAGGTACAGATAGGCGACGATTCGGGTAAAACCTACCTTAACATTAGGCATCTGTTTCTACAAATCATAAAGATACATCTGCTTAACCGTTGTAAATATTAAAAGTAGGAAATTGCTATTTGCTGTTGGAGAAGGGACAATCTTGAAGCTATACATTTTAAACGAAAAGAAATTTGAGCGGTTATAAAATATTCGTTAAGCCTCAACCTGCCGGCCCCTTTGAACGGTCACGTTCGAAACAATCAAACTATTTTTTCAATAAAATATACCGGAAGTTGTAAAGCGATTAGCCGTGAAAAAGAAACAATACAATTTCCGATTGAGTTGCAATCATATACATTATCAATATATAGACATAGATGTTATAATATATAGACATAGACATAGACGTTATAAATTATGAAGTAGATTGTAATGCTGGAATAAGATTAAAATGGGTTTGAACCAGTATTACGTGAGGAGATGAATACATAAGAACAGAATCCAAACATGGTGAATATTGCCCCTTTTCAGGCTAAACGGTACTCGTTGATTCGATTGGTAGGGGAGATATCTTCTTCATGCTGCGTTGATATTCACCTCGAGCGGTTTTCACAGTCACCACTCGGACAATGTCATCTTCACCAGGGTGAAGTGCAATGATACGACCAAGAATCCATTGCATTGGAGGCACATTGTCTTCACGCAGGGTTACAAGATCGCCGATCTTCACGTTGGTCGTTTCACCGTTGTGCCATTTCTTTTTGACGTTCAATTGGTGCAGGTACTCCTTATACCAGCGACTCCAAAAGTGCTGACGCATCTGCTGCACGTGTTGCCAGGACGATAAACGTCCTGAAGGAATCTCCCTCAGATTTTGCTCTGGCATGCTTGTAAATGAGTCACCGATGAGGAAGTGACCAGGTGTGAGGGCGGATAAATCGTTTAGATCGGAAAGGATGGGAGTTATTGGCCGTGAATTTAAAATTGCTTCTATTTCAATTACGAAAGTCAATAATTCATCATAATGTAATAATTTTCCGCCGATCACTCGAAGCATGTGATGCTTGAACGATTTTACTGCTGCCTCCCAGAGCCCACCAAAATGAGGGGATCTCGGAGGTATAAAATGCCACGCGATATTTTTCTGGGTAAGAGCTCGTTTCACGGATTCGTTGTGATTCTGAGATTGCAATAGATTTTGAATGTCTTCGATTTCGTTTTTGGCATCCACAAAATTAGTGCCATTATCCGAATATAGGTCAGAACTTTTACCCCGACTATTGAAGAATCTAGAGAGAGCCGCTAAGAAGGCTTCGGTTGTTAGGTTACTGACAAGTTCGATGTGGACTGCTTTGGTAGCGAGGCATACAAAAATAGCAGCATAGATTTTAATCTTTGACCGATTGCGATGTCGTTTCTCCTTTATGTAGAAAGGACCACAATAATCGATCCCCGATACTAAAGAGGCGTGATTAAGAGAGAGGCGACTTTTTGGAAGATCTCCCATTGGGTATTGTGGTGTCACAGGTTTAGCTTGAGCACAGATGAAGCATTTGAAAATTATGTTTTTTACCGTATTTCGTCCGTTCACAATCCAAAAATCTCTGTGAAGGGCATTAAGCGTGGCTTGTGTGCCCCCATGCATCAATTCGATGTGTTTTTTGCGAATTATAAGTTTTGTCACATGATGATCCTGCGGTAGTAAAGCTGGGTGTTTTTGTGAGTAAGGAAGGTCAGCTCTATTTAGTCTACCACCTACGCGCAGAACTCCTTCTGAATCGATGAAGGGGGTTAGTAGCACTAGTTTGCCTTCTAAGGCGCGCTTTGATTCTAGAGTTTTTAATTCGTGCGGAAAGCCTTCGCGTTGAATAACTTTGAATAGTTTGGTCGTAGCGGTTTTCAGTTCCTGAATCGAAAAATCCCCAACTAATTTTTGATCGGATTTCGCGTTGTGAGTGACTCGTAAGCAGAATGCTATTAATCGTTTCAGTTCATTAGGAGAAAATTTATCCAAAAAATTCAATTTTTCGACTTTCACTGCACGATTTTTTCTCATTTCGATTTTGGCGACATGAGTTACAACGGTGCGCCTTTCCGGTATTTCTGCGATTTCTAATTCAGATCGGGGCCATTGGCTTTCATTTCCACTTAACCACGGGGGACCGTTCTGCCAAAGGTGTGCATTGACAAATTCGATGGGAAGAAGGCCACGAGAAACAAGGTCAGCAGGATTGCTTTTCGAGCGTACGTGTCGCCACTCATAGGAGCTCGTGATTTTATGATTTTCTGAAAAGCGGTTACCAACAAAAGTTTTCAATAAATGAGATGTAGTATTTATCCAATGTAGAAGAATTGTGGAGTCAGACCAAAAAATAGTTTTTTCAAACGATAGGTGCTTTAAAACTTGAGAAGTTACCTCGAATAAATTTGCCAATAATAAAGCCGCGCAAAGCTCTAACCTTGGTAAAGTTGTCGATTTTAAAGGAGACACTCGCGATTTTGAGCAAACTAGTCGCGATTCACCCTTTCCGTCGGTCCCTGTAGATCGAATGTAGATGCAAGCGCCATAAGCTCGCCGCTTGCATCACTGTAACCGTGCAGTTGCAAGCTCACGTGATTGCCAATAAGGATTTTTCGATTTATTTGTATCGTATTAAATGAAGATAGTTGAGATCTAAAGTCGCGCCACGCCGTGTGTGTTTCGAGCGGGACCGCAGCATCCCAATCTATGCCTAATTGCCACAGTTTTTGCATTTGAATTTTTGCATGCACAATATTCAGGCCCAGAAGACCGAGTGGATCAAATAATTGTGCGATTTCTGTCAAGATATTCCGTTTCGTTACCCTTTTTTCGTTGTCGACTTGATCAAAGTACGCTAAAACATCTAGTTTAGAGTCCCAGTGAACTCCAAGTGTTTTCGTTGTTTGGTCCAAGCTTAGCAATAAAAATGATTCTTCAGATCGTTCTGATAATGATTCGACTAGACGATAATCGTTGGAGGCCCATTTTCTCAAATTTAATCCACCCTTGCGCGTTATCCTGATTAATTCATCGCGTATCAACTCAGCTTCTTTGCGTGTTGAGGCTCCAGTGAGCATGTCATCAACGTAAAAATCGGTTCGTAAGATTTAAGAAGCTCTCGGGTAGCATTCGCATTCGTCAATTGCGAGTTGATGCAGAGACCGTGTCGCTAAAAAAGAGGCGGCAGAAGTTCCGTACGTTACGGTATTTAATTCGAATATTTGAAGAGGTAGTTTGGAATCTTCTCGCCACAAAATCCTCTGATATTTCCGCTCGTCAGGATGTATCAAGGTTTGACGACACATTTTTTCTATATCCGCCGTCAATACATAAGAATGTGAACGGAAACGAGTGAGTATGGAAAATAAATTATCTTGAATTGTGGGACCTACCATGAGAGTATCATTAAGTGATAAGCCAGTTGTTGTTTTGGCCGAGCCATCAAAAATTCTGCGAAGTTGCGTTGTTAGACTTGACTCCTTGATCACTGCATGATGAGGCAGGTAGTAACCGTCACGAGTAGAGACATTTTTTACCTCAGTCATATGATGACTCTCTTCGTAAGTTCTTAGATTTCCGATATACTTCGCTTTTATGTCCGGTTTTTTCGATGAAGATCTCTCGAGTGCGTAGAATCGCTTTACCGCACTCGTGTATGATTCGCCTAGATAAATTACGTTTTCTTTGAATGGAAGTCTTACAACATATTTTCCGCTTTCTTTATCTCGACATGTATTTTTCTAGTAATGAATTTCGCTCGCGTTTTCCTCGTTAGATAAAATCTTTCCCTCCACGCAACTTTCGATTTTCCAAAATTTCTCTATCTTACTTGTTAGCGACATTGTCAATAGATGAGAAGAAGTTGATTTGGGAAAACTTGGTAGAGTAAATTTTCCCGCGATCATCCAGCCAAAAACGGTATTTTGTAGCACAGCAGTTTGGCCCTGAATCTTTCTTTGTCTGGCGGTCAGAAGTTGTAAGAAATATTCAGCACCAATAATGACATCGATGGGACCTGGTTTATTGAAATGAGGGTCAGCTAATCTAAGATTCGATGGAATATTCAATTTCGCTTTGTTTATTGGTTCTGAAGGCAAACGTTCATTAATTTCGTCAACTATTAGAAAGTCGAGATCTAGGGAGAAGTTATTTATACGCGATTTCACGGTTGTGCTGGTAACATACTCTATTCTTGATGACATTGAGTTTACTGCACCAAAAGGAATGTCGATTTGTTGTTTGGTCAAATTTAGTTTTGCTGCCATTCGTTTTGTTAATAGATGTGGCTGCGAGCAGGAATCGAGCAAAACTCTGCACTCGTGGGGAGTTCCCTTCGAATATATTATGAACACTATTGCTGTCGTTATAATATTTTCGGTAGATACACTATTTTTCAAAGAAATCGCATTCACGTGAGTTGATTTCTCAGTTTTTTCGTTTTTGATATGCAATTAAGAGTGATGTCTCTTATTGCACAATTGGCAGTGACTCGATCTGCAGTCTTCGACAATATGATTTGATTTTAGGCAATTAAAGCATAGATTTGCCTTCTTGATCATATTGATACGCTCCGAGACGGTCGAATTCACGAGGGGCTCACAATATTGTGTGAAGTGAGAGCCTTTACACAAATGACAGAACGGGTTCGCTTGTGTCGCGTACGAGGATAGGTTGCGATTACTATCATTTTGTCCGTTTTGTCGCCGAATAAATTGATTATTATTTTGATGACTCTCCGAATCAGTTTTAATTGATTGATCGGATTTTTCGTTTCTTATGATTTTATGAGTTTCAAGAACCTTTCGCCGAGAATGCAGAAAATCAAGCAACTTGCTCATGGTTGGAAGAACGACATCTTGAGTTTCTTCCTTCCATTTCAGACGCGATTGCGAATTTAATTTTGAGACGATTAAATATATTGGAAAGGATTCCAGAAACGGTTGGTTTAGGGCCTCAAGAGCACGATAATGCTTAGTAGCACTGTCAAGAATATCTCCTAGCCCGTTTGCAGATGAATTTTGACAAGGAGATAGCTCAAAGAGAGCTCGTATGCGATTGTTGATTACTGCCGCAGGATCACCATAGTATTTTTTTAAAATAGACCAAGCTACTATGTAATTCGCCGAAGTAGTTTCTAACGATTCGATTTTTTCTGCTGCCCTTCCGGATAGGCACGACCGCAGATACATTAATTTCTCGGAATCAGTAAATCTTCGATTATTATGAACTGCTGATTTAAAAGTATCGCTGAATCCAGGCCATTTTTCGTATGAGCCTTCGAATTTCGGTAAATCCATTTTTGGAACACGATAATTTGCTTCGACGATTCCGTTTACTGGATGATCGATGAGAGATCCTAAATCTTGTCCGATTGCATTTAAGTATCCCGAAGTATGAAAGCTCACGTTCTGATTTAAAGAATTTCGATTTGAACAGCCATCACCGTTTGGAGGTACCAAAATCGGAGAATTTGTGGATTGTACAACTGACGTATTAGACGGATTATTATCAGCCGCGAAAATTGCTTCAGCTTTACCGATCGTATGACACACTTCATCCTCGAAGTCATTTCTCTCGTTATCTTCCGCGTCTAAATCTGTTTCCGGAACTAAGGATTCGATTTCGGATTGAATTTTATCAAAAAGATCTTCAATTCTCTCTAATCTCGTGTACTTCTCTTGTAAAACCTCGATAATTATCTCACTTGCGGGCCTTTGAGCATAGTTTTTTAACTTTGTCACCTTAGCCTTTAAAGTGGCGCGCTCTCGAACAAGTTTTTTATATATTGCAATATTTCCTGGTTCCATTTTAAATTGAAATTATTGTTTCGCGAATCAAAATAGAGCAATCAAAAAAATGGGAAAGTAAATATGGATAGGCGATCGACATGGGGAATAATGACCCAGATAACATGCATGCAAAGACTTACTTTTTACGCTGATTGATTTGGGCTGCGTTGGTTGCTGATGCTGGAAGGCTGCACTTCTACGATGATGCGATTCAGTAATGTTCCAGAATGATCCATTCGATTTTGATTTTTCAATGACTCTGCTTCATCTGCGAGACGTGATACTGCAGGATCTCTATTTTCAGGTCTTTGTACGGACTCGACACACACTTCACAGTCTAGATTTCGTTGGAAAGCTCACGTAAGAATCGATTCACTTCCACTAAACTGTGACTTTTTTGAATAACGTTAACAAGTTCGTATAAATCTGATATTATTGGTTATTCACTTCACTAGTAATTGTCCGGTCACGTTTCGTTATAATTTTCAATGTTCGTTATATTCGTTTTCGATATTCGTTATTCGGTTTCGTTATTCGTTTTCATTTTCGTTATTCGGTTTCATTTTCGTTATTCGTTTTCGTTATTCGTTTCTGTTATTCGTTTTCGTTCTTCGTTTTCGATATTCGTTTTCGTTATTCGTTTTCGGTAGTCGGTTCCGTTATTCGTTTTTCAATCACTCGCGATTTTTATTTTTATTTATGTGCACAAATAAAAATATTCACAGGTTAGTTCATCATTTGTGGACGTGAATCCTTTTCGTTAAATTCACTATCCGGCTCTCGAAGAATCATATGTTGCGCTGCGGATCACGATACCGGACAAGTTCATGCGTTAACTTGCGTTTGTGATCACTCCTTTGGACATTTACGAAACAAGGATCTCGTAAATAATTTGATAAATTCGGTTTAAGTAAAAAGGGTATATATTCAAAACAGTAAATGATGAAAGTTGATAGTTTACAAGCTTGGTTCGCGAATGATTGAACAGGATAGAAAAAGTATGTTCACCTGAGTGACTCTCAAAAACGACTGAGGATTTTGAAGTACAGAAATCGATGTTCGAGGGTGAAAATCGGAGGCAAATTGAAGTGGGGGTGACAGTGACGTAGTTCATGACGTAGACAGACAAATATCTTCGGATTTAAAGTTAAGAAGATGAGAACAGACAAGAAGGTTGGGGATTAGTAAGGGTTTACCGGAAGCTGTAAATACAGACACAAGAAAGGTACAGATAGGTGACGATTCGGGTAAATCCTATCTTAACATTAGGCATCTGTTTCTAGAAATCATAAAGATGGTTCAAATTGAAAGTTTGAAGGTATCAACATCTGCCTAACCGTTGTAAATTTTATGAGTAGGAAATTGCTATTTACTGTTGGAGAAGGGACAATCTTGAAGCTATACATTTTGAACGAAAAGAAATTCGAACGGTTATAAAAATTCGTTGACCCTCAACAGAACGACCTTTCTATTCCTCCCAGATTCATGATTCCTTCGGGAAAATGAAGCTGGAATAGACATAAGCTTAGAGTTTAATCTTCAGATTTTTATAACAACTATTTCCATTTTCAAATTATAATTAAAACTTTTGAATCTACATAATTTTAAGGTAGCGCAGGGTCGACGCGTGGCCGGCGGGTCTGGCTGACGATTCCCTCCGTTGGCTGCGACTCCGTTGTCGGTCTCTCAGCCACTCGGTGGACTCGAACGCTGTTCCCACTGCCGCGAAGAGCTCTGCACTCGGTAAGCAAGAGTCGAGTGAGTCAAGAGCGACTCGCAGAAGTCAGTTGGTTTGCCGAATACCTCATGAACAGACGCGCCGCTCTGTATCGTTTTGCCCACAATAAACAAACCTTCAGCAAAAAAATAGAAAGGCCTTGTGTTTTGTTCCTTCATCATCGAGTCACATTTCTTTCCGGGTTTCCTGATTCAGGATCGGAGTTTTCTACTCGTATTGTTCTCTTTCTTTTCATTTTATCCTCCGCGACTGAATCAAGGATCCAGCATTTCTTCGTCACCTTCGAGATCTTCAGGCGACGTCCACATCGCCCACGCCGCAACAATATCCAGCTTTCAGCGAGTAAGTCGCAGCATCTAAGCCTTTTTTTTCCTATCAGTGGCTTCCGGCACCCATGAAGGCCGCCGCGTACCGACGTCTCCAGCAGGAAGAAGAGGCAAGGTGGGCCGCACGAGTCGCCGCCGCTAAACGTCGCCGACGAGCCCGCGAGGCCGAATCCAACAAGAGCGGCAGATTGCCGCGGAGCGAGCCGCTCAACGAAGAATTGAAGAAGAAAAGCGGGCCGCCGCAGCACGTTAGCCGCCGTCGCCGTAGAACCAGCAGCATCCGGTCGTGGCACTCGTTCTGAGGATTCCGGAATTCCACGGGAAGCCACGTTAAACTTTACGGCCAGAAATATTGTCCAACGCTTCGCCTCACGGAGGTCGGTCCAGTATTGGTAGATTGTACTGACTCGCCACCCCGTCCACGAGGACTACGGGCGCCGCCGGCACCTCCACTGCCGCCGCCCTGTGAATCATTCGACTCGCCGGTTTTGAGTCCTGCCGTATCATTTGACTATCCTAGGAAAGGATCTCCTTTACCCGGGGTGTCGCTTCCTCCGAGATCAGAGTCGCCACCGGCTACACCGCCGGCGAGTACCCCCAACACGGGGCCTGGACACAGACGTGTTTTTTCTGGCAGCCGGTGAAACGCCGGAACGGTTTTCACCGTCCTTGCATCGACTTTTTTTCCAAGAGTCAAAAATTTTAAGTATGGCTTCTTGCAGTACGTGAAAAGTGGATTAATTTATCCCAATGATTTTTTTTGATAAAAACAAAATTGCCAGAGTTGTGACATTTTCAAAGTTCAGAAATATAAATGAAAATTAGAATTTTTAGCCAAATAACACAAGAACGAAAAGAAAGTCAGAGGACAGGACATTTACAGCCTTTCATTTTTTTCAAATTCTTTAACAACTGAAGAATGGTTATTGGACTGAACGCTTAAATATAATTACTGTCATGTCTTATTTATAGGTTGCAAATCAATCTAAAGTTTGTATTTATCTCAATTAAGTATTATAATGAATGTAATAAATTACCTAGTCACCTAGAATCACAAAAGACATTTATATGACTTGAAAATATAATATTTTATTCAAAAACGCATTCTTTTGTTCTATTTCATTCTGATAAATAATTAATATGGTAATAAATACTATTCTATTATAAAAAAGTAATCAAGAATAGAACTGCTGTCCAAAAGAAAAACCTAGTAAGTGAGTTTTGCCATAGAGGTTATTTTCTCACGCAGATATGCCTGAAAATAGTCACTATGGAAAAAGTCACTTACTAGGTGCTTCCTTGGGACAGCAGAGAATTCGTCTCAGGAACGTGTTGAAAAAAAATTGAATTTCTATTGAACGATTTCTTTGGATTGATTCTTGTTAGATCGATTCTTAGGGTTCGATTTTTCCGGTGAATCGATTCTGGATAAACGATCTGAAGATCAATTCAAGAATCGATTCTTCCTAGAGAATCGAACGTCCCTAATGTCAAGCATGGACGGGCGCGGTTAGCGCTCGGGTAGGTGACTGTTCGGGATTCTCGCTTAGTCGTGTTTTTGCCATGTTTAATTACTGTCGAGCAGGAGATTTGATGCCGAGGATCGGTGTGGGCATTCGATTCTATCGAATGTCTACATCTAAACTCGCCTGTCTAAAATCGACTGCACTCCGGAGTTTTGATTTTCTGCAGTTTTCCTTTCCTCTGACCAAATGTTCTGGTGAATGCGAGCGTTTTAGATTTGAAATCCGGCTGCAGATGGTAGGGGTTTCAGAGATTAAAAATCCCACAGGATTGAGCACGTCAGGCATTGCTTGGAGGCTTATTATGAGAGTTGGGGTTA